>JAEIFT010000940.1:0-34691 GCA_018904225.1 Lordiphosa mommai
AAATAACCCAAAAACAAAAAACCAAATTGAAAAAGCTCTTATAGCTTTCTTTCCAGAATTTAAAAAAAAACTCATAAATCACTCGTCAAAGGTAGAAGACCCCCCTTAAGACAAAAATGTTTGGTGAATACGGGTATTTATATCAGAAATATATTATTCATATGTACTGTTTTAGAGGTTTTTTTTTTTGTTTTTCTGTTCAACCAGACAATCCTAATAATAAGAATATTTTAATTAAGACTTCTTAAGTTATTAAAATGTTTTCTAGGAGTTCATTTCAAAATTCAATGAAATGGAGTAAAAACGAGAGCGTAAGTTGAAGTCGGCCCTGCTTCGACTTTTACGATATACCCGTTACTCTAGGTAAGTTTTTTTTTTTAAGAATATTAATTAGATCACAAATTGTGGAAGATATGATTTTTTTTTTTTCAAATTGCGGGGTGAGAACTTTTCTATCGTTGATCTGATCGGGAATATGTATGGCCGATCGATAGGTAATGATGATTAAGTATATGTCCAGAAGGTTCGGAACAATCTATTTCCAAAATTGTGGGAGATATATTTTTTCAAATTGCGGGGGCGGGGCTTTTGTTCACGGGAGGTATGGCCGATCGATAGGTAATGATGATTAAAGTATATGACTTGAAGGTTCGAACTATCTATTTTTCAAATTGATAGGGTTTTTTTCAAACTGCGGTGCGGGAGCTCACAATACTAAGCGTCGACACAGTCTACACTAAAAAATGGTAGCTCTAGCTCTTATAGTCTCTGAGATCTAGGTGTTCATACAGACGGACGGACAGACGGACGGACGGACAGACCCAGACGGACATGTCTATATCGACTCGGCTATTGATGCTGATCAAGAATATATATACCTTATGGGGTCGGAGATGCTTCCTTCTGCCTGTTACATACATTTGCATCGAGCAGAGCATACCCTTTTTACCTCTACGAGTAACGGGTATAAAAATTATTGTATTAGAAAAATCGAGAACTGGAACGTTCCTGAACAAATTTTACTGAAGCCGAAACGAATCCTTTATTCGGCTAGCTTAAAAACAACCGCATGAACCGAAAACTGGTGGTTTGTTATGATTACCTACCGGTAAACACCCTCTAAATTCTAAAAAAATGCCAATCGATGAACCGTGAACTATCCAGAATATAAATACAGAAACTATTTGGCGGTCGGACATGGTTCATTTGTAATGGAATCTTAAAGATTGCAGTTTTGGACACATACACAATATTGTTTAATCGAATATGCTTTTGAAGTTTAGGTTATTTTTAAAAATAAAATGTAATTAAAATATTTTCTACTTGGGAGTGGGAAAGCAAGAAGAACTTGAGACATATTCAGACCAGGGAATTAAACCGAAACCGAACTGGGAACCGTCAACCGAATCGTTAATAAATCGTTTCAGCCATCGTACCGGTATCGATACCGGAACCAATATTAAATTTTTTTGGAGAACAGAAACCATTAACCGTTACGATAGATCCAAAAAACCGTAACTAATACCGAAACGCTAATACCGGTACTGTTTCATATTATTTATCTTAATGTTATATGATTATTTCAAAATGTATTTCAACTGGTAAAATAGCTATATAGACTCTCAGAAAAAAAAGGTCTTACATTTTGGAAATTCGCCCTAAAGCAAAACGAAAAACCAAATTCTTTTTTTTTTAGATATAGAATAAAATTTTTAAAAAGCGGAAAAAGTATTCCTTGATAAATATAAACCCTCCAATTATATTTTAAAAATTTCTAAGTCCAAGAAAAATCCACCCTTAAATATAGAATTGTTATACAAATATTTTTAGAAATAAAGTTTCTTGATTTTAATCAAATTTGGCTCTCAAATTTAGAAATAATATTTTATATTTTAAGAAAGTTTCGTTTTAATATTTAGAAAGAAGGTAATGTATGAAAAAGCACTGTCAGATTTTCCCTAAAAATATATAAATGTTAGTAAAGTTTAATATATATTTTAGAAATTTAGTTTCTTGACCTAAATCATAATTAGCTCTAAAATTTAGAAATATTATTTCCAATATTTGAAAATGTAGAGCAAGTATAAGCTCATGCAGATTTAATGTTTCCAACTGTATTAAAGCGTTTTTCGAGCTGTTATACGCCTTTGAGTATTTTACAAGCTTATTATGGGCTATATTGATCGTCGACCTATAATAATGGTTGAAATCTATCCAAGGTGCGAAAGATCTGTATTTTTGGAGGGGATGCGGCAGTTTTAGCGCTAATTATATCGAACCATAATTCAGAAATAGTTTTCGGGGTTTTAGAAAGTTTCTTACAATATTAACTTACTCTAAACTTACAATATACTTTGTTATTTGTAAGTTTACGTGATGGAAGATAATGAGAAATCGGCCATAAGGCAAGTTAGTCCGGGCGTCAAAAGATGACGGAATTTCTCAATTCTACATCTTTTTTTCTAAGTTAATGGGATACTACGCGTAGCGCGAACAAAAGAAATCTGAATATTTTTTAAAAAGTTTTAAGTGTGTCATATTTTAGAACACATTTTTTAATTCCATTAATTTTATGTATACCTAAAAAACAATTTACAGGTACGTATACCGAAATAAAAATCTGGATACCGGATCGGAACCGAAAACCAAAATAAACTAAAACCCGCATTTACCGAAAGTCTCATATCGGTACGTACCGGAACCGGTATTCGTTTCGGAATTAATTCCTGATTGGGACTATTTTGAAATTCAAGTACGAAAGGAAGTGAATTTGACACCTATTGGAACTTTTATGAACTTCACGCCACCTTTATGAGGTAAAGTTTAAGGCGCGTTGTTAATAACTTGGTTTCCCAAGGAGATCTACATATTTCACGTATGCCGTAGAAGGACGGTTTGTTTTAAGTGGTGTCGTCCAAGATTCGTAGATTTGGTTGAATCAATGCCAAGACGTTGCGCAGCTATTTTTGATTAATTTTTCATAAATTTCTTAAATACGTTGAAAACGATATATAAAACAATGCTTTTTGTCCTTAGGTAATTTTTAAGTCTTTTTAAAACGTATTCAAAGGTCTCTAAATCGTTCAAATTTAAATATGACGTCTTTGAAAAATTTAGCTAGTGTTTTATCGTATCAGTATATACTTTATAAGGTCGAAAAAGTATTCATCTTCCTGTGACATATTTTGACATTTTATGATATCTCTTTATATATAAAAATCTTAACTTTTTTGATAATGTTCAATTAAAAGACATCACTTGTTCTAATTTTCAATCGAAATGGACTTTGAGAAAATTAAAATTAAATAAAATAAAAAAATTCAATAACTTTTTTGACTAAATAATCCAGCAAAGTCAATAACAACTCACCGTTCTCTGGCCTTAACTTATCGTAGGCATCCTCATACAGATGTGAACGTCTTACGGTAATCATAATCGATGGACCCTGTAGAAGGCCTGCAAATGTCCCTGAACTCATCTTATTGGCTGCCACCAGACCCTGTAGTATGCTCACACGCTTATTGAATGCCACCACAAATGGGATTTCCCGTAAATGGTTATCGAACGTATTTGTTTGGTTGATATGGGTGGGCCATTTTCGAAACCTTCACGCGTAAAATCACGTATGGGCTGAAATGGACGAATGCCGCGCATCGACTGCTATGGGTCAGGGGCAGATCGGTGGGTCGATCCAGGGCAAATCCAAGCGACCACAGTCCAATGAGCCTCGGACAGAAACCCAAACGTAAGTCCCGTGTATGGATTTGATTCAATACAAAGACCACGACATTGAGTAAATTCGCCCAGATTTGTTTCTGATGACGCAGCTTCTTTGTCATCGGCATCGGTGTGACCCAAAACGCTACGATAATTGGCCAAATTCGTGCGTGTACTCGAAAGGCCAATTCGACCAGACCCAAACTGATGTCCTTGAGGGTCTTGGACATTTGCACAATTTCGGCTATGGAAAAGGCAAGAGACGTTTATGTTGTATAGCGCTGGCGGCAGTTGGTGTGCTTATTAGAAGCTTATTCTCCACAAATTCCACATCATGCAGCGTGGGCAAAAGGCGACCAAATAGCATACAAAAGGTGGCCAGCAAGGGTATGGTGCGATCTACGCCCTGGGGCTTGGCTGAAAGGGAAGGCAACACTAATTAGAAGTCGCATAAAGAAGGAAGCTTATTGATACTCACGCACAACACCTTCGAAATCAGCGTGAGAGGAGCAGAGAAACCCAACTGGTGGATTCGGCAGCCAGCTTAAACCAAACTGAGCGTATAAACTTGGGCGTAAAGGCCAAAGTGTACAACAATCTGAAATGGAGTAGAGTTTTTTTAGTCTTTTAAGGTAAGTAAGGGGGCGTCACCTTTACTCACTTGTACTCAAACACCGCATGCTTGTTGTAGATCAAGAGATTATGGCAACGCATAGGCATAAATCAACTGACCATGCTCAATATGCGGCTCCAGTTGATGTACAATAAAATCCACTCTCTTGCGTCTCATTCAATATGGCTATGGATTCCAGCAGACTATCCCTTTCCTTGACACTCAATTCAGCAATCGGACGGCAAGATTGCTCCATATCATATCCAAGCCACGAGCAGTACCCGGCTGTTCATCCTCCTCATCGAACTCATCCTCAGACTCATCATCCGTATCCACATGACGATGCGGTGCCGCCGCATGGGTGCGTAATGTGGATTTGGGTAGCTGTAGTATATTGGGCATCATTTCGGCTATGATGCGTACATAGACCATCAATAAAGAACTTTGCTCAGGCGAACCAATTTGCTGACGATCCAATATTAACGAGGAGTTGAGTAAAAAGAAGTAAACAACATTTCTCTGGGTTTGGCACCAGTTCGGGCCCCGGCTACTCCCACTAGCATACAGGAAGCTGCGACGATTGACAAGTTGATGCGTCCCTGAGCATTGAGCAAACTAATGCTGCCCTCCATCAAGCCCAAAAGCGAACGCATGATCAAATCAAAGGGAAATTCCGGCGACTCAGCCAGGCAGGGTAGCACAAAATAACGTATAGGATCCGTATAGGTGTGGCCAAAATATCCTTAATGAATTGCTGACAAAGATCAACTGATCGGCTCGAACACCGGCAGCTGCACGTTTGGCCACCATCAAGGGACGTATGATTAACTGGAACAAGGCCGGCCAGTGGACTGGGTGCATGTAGAGACTCGCCATCCAGTGGGGACATTTGTCATCCATTAGATGGCGCAAACGTAGAAAATAGTTACGTGATATCAAGAAACCAAAAACACGTTCCAAATATTTAAACAGCAGGGTCTCATCCTCCACATAACGTTCGACGGTCGACAAGGTGGTAAAGGTTTCCAGCATGCGCAAGGGTATGGCCTGAGCAGTATGGGATAAGGTCAATTGAAGCAGGCAGGCATCCAGCAGCTACATATGCGTAATAACCAAATAGGATCAAGAGCCGATGTTGTAGGAGACGGCAGGATTGCGTAGTATATGCTGGACAGATTTCAATCTGAGAAAAAAAAAGAGAGATTAGTAAGAAGCTGAAATTTTGATCCAGCATTCGGCTCACCAATCGTTCGCTATCCTTGGCCACCCGGCTGCTTAGAAGAAGTTGAGGCGTCGCAGTAGAAAACTTAAACTCTCATCCTCCATCATCCGATCCCGATGGGCATGCACATACGCATCGAAGGGCCTCCTGCTCCGCTCTCTTGCGTCGCTGGCGATGTATAAACGAACGAGAGACTGAATTACCACCGCCCCGTTGCCTTCTGCCTGAGCTCATTACGCTTTTGTCGCTCCTGGCTGCCTACGTATCACAGTATCCCGATCGCAGGTGTGGGAGGCACCACCCAAACTTTGAACTGGTCGACGTCTATATTTCCCATCGAAGCCAAACATGGCTCAAGTTTTAGTTTTTGTTGTTGTTGTTGTTGTTGGCTAAGCAGCTGATCTCTCTCGTTCTCTCTCGCCCTTGTTCCGTCGTCTCCCCACACGACTTCAGTGCCAGCACATAATTTGGTTTTTCTGTTGTGTGAGGATAACTAAGCAGAACGCCTGCCTTCGCTTAAAAGCAATAACGTTGCTAGCCTTGAGCTGTTTAAACAATAATAAACTCTCACCTTTTTAATTGTGTGGGCTACGTTTAATTTGGGGGCTACTAATTTGCAACACGAAATGATTTGTATATTTTCTATAGAGATGACGATACTCGTGATTGGCAATCGTTATCGATTGCTTAACTATCGATACCAACTAGGGTCAGCTGTTTGGAAGAAAAAATAGTGAAATCCTTTTTTAACTCCAACTTTAAAGACTTAATAAGTCAGCTTATTAAAATTTTACAAAAATTACTGAGTATTTTAGTAATTGCACTATAAGCAAAATTTAATTTTTTTTCGAGAAAATTAAATATTTTTTTCGGGAAAAATTTGACTTAGTTGTGGTCGGAAATATAAAGTGGGTACAGCACTTAGAATGATATATAGTAGATATTATCTACCATGATTTATTAAGATATGTGAATATTTCAAGTTTAAGCTAAGAAAATGTGTGTTTTTTATATGATCTTATTGCGAAAATGCATACATACCCACCAGGGAAAAATACCGTAACCGGAACCGTTAATCAAAATAAACCGTTTCAAGCCACATAAATTTTTTTGAGAACCGAAAACCGTTAACCAGTATAATAGGATCCGAAAAATCCGGAACCATACCGATGCGCTAATACCTGAACTGTTTCGGTTGCTAGTCGAAATATTCAACTGCTGAATTAGAAATATATAGATAATCTTACATTTTAGAAATTTGACCTTACAGAATAACACACATTTTCATAATCACATTTTTTTAAGATATATAAGATACTAGCGTATACCCGCGGCTTCGCTCGCACTTGTGTAAAAAACAA
This sequence comes from Lordiphosa mommai, assembly GCA_018904225.1. Lineage (NCBI taxonomy): Eukaryota > Metazoa > Arthropoda > Insecta > Diptera > Drosophilidae > Lordiphosa > Lordiphosa mommai. The sequence goes on from JAEIFT010000940.1 coordinate 6,914, forward strand.
AGTATTTAAACATGAGCATGAATAACAAAATAAATTTTTTCTAACCATTTTCCGCCAATTTTCCGGGTTATTTTAAAATTGGAAAATCCCGTTGGTAACATTTTGTTATGTAGAGCTCAAAAGCTAATCTCTACATTGAAGCTAATCTAATGAAAATAAAGAGAGTTTCATTCATAAATTTGAAAATGATTTTGAACCCGATCAAATTGGAAAACAAATTTTTTCAATATTTTTCCCTCAGTTTTCAGGATTTTCCAAATTTTGAAAATCCCGATGATAATATTTTTGTTATTTAAAGCTTTAAAAATAAATTTGGAGCTGATCGATAAAAACCACACATCAGTGTTCCGTTCATTTTCCGACTTTCGTGGAATATTTTCAAAAATTTCATAGTAATGAGTTTCATATTTTTATACTCTGTACCGAAGGTACACAGAGTATATTGGGTTTGTGCAAATGTATGTAACAGCCAGAAGGAAGCATCTCCGACCCCATAAAGTATATATATTCTTGATCAGCATCAACAGCCGAGTCGATATAGCCATGTCCGTCTGTCCGTCTGTCTGTCCGTCTGTCCGTATGAACGAAGAGATCTCAGAGATGGTAAGAGATAGAGGTTTGAAGTGTATGGAAGATATATTTCTTATACTTGCAGGCAGATCAAGTTTAGTTTTGATTTTTTGCCACGCCCCCCTGCCTCCCCGCAAATTTAAAAACGAAATAACTCCCACAATTTTCAAGATAGATAGTTCGAACATTCTAGACATATATACTACTACTTATTTTGAATCGACCCGCCATACATCATTTTTCGATCAGATGAACGATATTAGAGCTATATGTAAAAGAAAATAAAAACCAACGCCAACAACAACACCGTTGCCATTGGTAGAACTTACGAGAAAGAGAGAGCGAGAAGGCAATAGCTAACTGGTAATTTCCCCAATTGGACCTTGCTATGAGTGGAGCGATATAATTGAGATGGCCTGCGGTCAGAAATCACGCGTGATTCCCGCGTGACTAATATAGATACGTTTTTGTTAATAGGAAATTATATACAAATTTTATAATTTTACGGGTTTGTACTAGGTACTAGCCCCCATACATCGTTTTTCAACCAGATGAACGATGGTTGAAAGAGTTGCCACCCCCTCAGATTTTAAAAAAACTTAACACTTTAAAGTTATTAGTTTCGTACAAACAGGTACAGAGTATATTACAGTCGGGCTTGACCGACTTTCTTACTTGTTTTCATTGCAGCTTGAAATATGGGTGGATGAATTTTCCAACAAAAGCGAATACAATTTTATTGAAATTTCCAGATAGAGCTATCAAAAAGAATTTGGGTCCGATCGAATGGAGGACATTTTTTTTGTTCATGAATTTTTTGAAAATTTTCCTCTGAAAAATTTTTTTTTTTTTAAAAGTCACGCCAATGTGTTCTACAAATTCGTACTCCCATACGATTTGGGTCGTTTTAGGGTCGAAAGCGATGGGTAGAACACATGGGACTGACTTTTAAATTTGGTATGATTAGCTTCAAAAAGGAGTTTGGTACCCATTTTCCACCCATGGGGGTGTAGTGGGTTAATTTTCCGGAAAACTAGTATGCAGTTATTGTTGAATTTTTTTATATTTTTTTTTTAATTATTTTGGAGCTGATTGGATGATAACCAAAAAAAGTTTCATACAATAGTTTTCTGTGAATTTTACACATTTCCCGGCGGAATTTTCCAAAACCCCGTCTTAGTACTCACTTTCAGAATAAGATGCAACTACTGTAAAAAATGCAGCTTGCTATCTCTAACAGTTTGGCCTGTGCAGAGGTCACCAATCAGTCAGTCAGTCAGTCAGGTTGAACTCTTTTATATATATATAGAAAAAAATTTCAAAAGTATTAAAACTTTTCTTTGCTAAATATAAGCCCTCTAACTAAATGTAAAGGATTTCTAAGTCTTAGAAAAATCCTTGCTTAAAAATATAAATGTTAGAATATAAATATTAGAAACGAATTTACTGGAATTTATTCAAATTTCAGGTAAAGGTAATGCAGATTTTATGTTTCCAACTGTTTTTGCGTGTTTTTAGAGCTAATATTCCTGATATTGGAGTATTTTATCAGCCTTTTATGAGCTTTTAAGTAACGTCACGTCAGGGCATATTTTTACTTATAACTTTGGATCCTCTGGATCGCTTCTTGTATTTTTTTCGAAATAAAGTGCTATTGAATTACTACCTAAATATAAAAAAAAAATTTTAAAACTCGTCTCTTTCATTTTTTTTTTTATATTTTATCGAACAAATGTCACGTCACGTCAGAAAAGAAATGCCCAAATTTCAAAAAACCGTTTTTTTTTTTTAATATTCTTAAAACCCTTTTGTAGTTCTATTACATCGTTGATTTTTTTAGATACCTTGAAATAATTTAAATTTTTGCATATTAAAAAAATTATACTGGTGCCCGAATACCGAAATAAAAATCTGAGTACCGTATCGGAACCGAAAACCGAAATAAAAGTCGAAAAAAACCTTTAACCGAAATTCTCAATTCGGTACGTACCGGAACTGGTACCAGAACCGATTAATCCCTAATACCCACTGATCCTGAAACTGATTTGCTTTTGATTTCGAAAAACAGCTGTTTGCAGCAGTGTGGCCATTTTACCTGCATTAAAGTGACCGTATTTTCTGCAGGTTTCCTCACACAAATGTTTATTCAAATAAGCGCAAAGTTTGAATTATTATAAAATCAATTAAAATTTAATATATTTTTGGTTTTAAATTTTTAATAAAATCGTTACTGTTCTCTCGTTGTCATATCATCCCCTCACACAAATGGAATACATTTAAAAACTTGTACAAAAAAATAATGTGGTAAATTATTAACTTAATTAGTGGCGACTAGTCATTTGAGCTGCTGCTTCTCAATTAATGCCAACAGAGCACGTGGCACTTCCATAGTTTGATCATCCACCAGTACAATGTCAAAGGCATTCATATACTTCTCCATATTTGCCTCTACGTGATCGAATAGAAAACCAATTTTTAATATATGCGACGTAGACGGCACCCCGGAAGCCATATCCGCATCGCCCAGCGAATCTCCCATTACTATGATGTGATCACGACTGTGTACCAAATCATAATATTCAGTGCCATCCAGCGCCGTTTCATTCTTACTGAAAGTATGTATCAAGGGCGGCTGGAAACCATCCAAAAGACCATCACGATATTTCAGAAAATTTGACACAATCTTGACATTTGGATACATAAGATTCGCTTGTTTCAGAACCGACCTTACTGAGTTACCCAATCCCGCCGAGAATACCAGTAACGGTATTTGGAGACGCTGCAAATCTTCAAAGAGCTCAGGCGTTTGGTCCCGCAATGTCAGCTTATATTGGCTGGCTATTTGATCCAATTCCGCCTCGTCAAAGGGAAAGCCACTGGTAAGTTCACTCGATTTGGTATACCATTCGTTCATATATTGAATCTTTTCCGATATGGGCATATGCGGATCAATTTCAATGGGACGATACTTCTCATATAGCTTATTCTTTTCTGCTTTGTAAGATGCTGGCAAAGATTTGCATTCAACAAAGATGCCAAAACTGGAAGGCACCACATCACCAGCCACAGAGCGCTGTTTGGTGATGGTATAATCGAAGTCGGAGACCATTTGCATGCGCTGTGGTCCACCCTGGACAAATTCATTGATAATGCGCTCCACTTTGACAGGATCACGCATAAGGCAATGGCTTTGCTGGAGCTCGGGTATGTCTTGGAGTTTCAAGCTGGCCATTTTCATTTAATCTGTAAATATTATTAGTTATGTATTGTGTGTGTGTGTGAGTCGGAACAACTGACGTTGAGCAGCGTTGTGCAAAATTTGACGTTGTTTTTTATGTTTGTTTGCGGCTTATCAGAAAATTGTTTATTTTAAATTTAATAACCCGCTTCTCTGCACAAACATTGACTTTTATTGTTATTTACTTTTAACCCTCGCTCTTTTGCTCTTTCAGACTCTCGCTCAAACAGCTGGTTGAAAATTGAAACATTTGGCAAATGAAACAACGTGGCGAAACAGTGACATATAAACATAACGGCTAAAGCGCAACTTTTGAATTTGAAAATTTTTAAGTACAAAAAAAAACGCTAAAAATCTGTCAATTTCTTGAAGAAATTACTACGAAAAATGAATCCCCTGATGAAATGGAGTACATGAATCTTCATAATTTTGAATGGCGAGTCCTAAAATGGAATAAATTTTTATTTCCAATTTTTATCACAAACAAATTTTGGTAATTTTTATATTATAGTTTTAAATTCGCTTCAAAACGACATAATTTCGCTAGAAAAACGACATAATTTCGCTAGAAAAAAACGATATTATTCCGCGCGGAATAACTTCTAATTGGGACGGCGGATTATGTCATTTTAAAATGGCAAACGGAAAAAACGACATTATTCCGCGCGGAGTTATGCTCGTTTCAAACGACAATATTCCTCTAGAAACAAAGAAATTATTCCGCGCGGAATTATGTTACTGATATTAAAATTAAGTTGTAAATTTTGACTAGACTTTAAGTGCATACTTGCACTGTCACCCCTCAAGTCGAAGTTTTTGATTCATGCGGGATGCCTTCATCTATCGGGTCATACATGTAATTGGAAAGGGCGTAGACATTTTATTAATTAAATTTTTGTTTTTGAAAACATTTTTTAACAAATTATTTTACCAATTTTTTTATGTAGATACATTTAAAAATATGTATATTTATCGTAAAAAGGAAAAATGAGAAAATAAAGTTGATATTCGAGAATATAAGTTCATTTTATCAATCAAAAGAATATTACATGGCACTATGGGCGATTAGCCCAAAAATTGTGGCATAAACTCTAAAAATAAAAGTTACAAACTGAAATTTGTGTGAATGTTACTTATATTAAACTAGAATTTCGAAAAACGTTTTTGTCAAATGGGCCCCGGACTTTTATGAAAACTGAAAATTACAGTTTTGAAGGAAAAATCATTGTTATTCTTTATAAATATTAATTCTTTTCGTTAAATCCATCTCCATTGTTAGAAATGGAAGATAAAACTATTTTGAAAAATGAAAGTTCTAGGCGCATTGCTGAATAAGATGTTGTCGCTTGAAAAATGTTTTAAATTTAATAAAAAATGGACCAAATAAAAAGAAGAAACTATTATTATTATTCTTTAATTTCAGAATAAAAATGTGGGCGGGTTTTTTAAGATCAAATGGTATATTTCGTTTGAAAGCTCTATGAGCCAGTAAATAAAAGAAACAACATAATTCCGGTAAAAAAAACTCTGCATTCGTTTCTCTCTTTTCCAAACGACATTATCGTAAAAAAGACAAAAATGAGAAATGAAGTTGATATTCCAGAAAGTACGGAAATATTCTAATTGGGATGGCGGAACAATGTGGTTTCAAAACGACATAATTCCGCTAGAAAAAACGACATTATTCCGCTACAACAAAACGACATAATTTCGCTAGAAACAAGCGACTTAATTCCGCTTTCATTTGACCTGAAATTATAGTTGCTATGGTTTTAACCAGGGTGTCAAACCGGAACCGTATACCGAAAAGAACCGATTGAAACTCAGAACCAGAACCGGAACCGTTATTATTATATTAATTTTTGAGAACCGGTATTTCGGAACCTTTATTTTTGGAAACAAACATTGTTCCGGTACAGTTTCGGTTCTAAGTTTTTTTTTGTTATTTCAGTAATATTGCTTCAATCAGGGATTTCCTCAGGGTAAAACACAGGGTAAACGTTAGCAAAAACTTTCAAATGTTTGGTTAAGGGATCATCTGGTATATACTGAAATTATCAATAATAATAACAATTTCATTTTATTTCTTTGCATCTATTTTGGTTAAATAATTTCGAAATATTATTAATTTATCCTTTTTTTTTGCATTTACAAAGAAAACGAATAAATAATTGGACCAAATAGGCTTAACCTAACAGCAGGATTAAATTGTGATCGGTAAACTTATCTGAAAACAGTGTAATTAACATTCCATCAGATATCAAAAGATCTTCATGCTCTTCCAGTTACACAAGTATTATTAGGAAATTTGTTTTCTGGGGTAAAGTTTATTATGTTTAATTTTCCTTCTTTAAAACTACTTTCTGTTGTGTAGGCTTGCTACCCGTTCTATTATATCTTCGGTTTAAAGGATTTTTAAATTATACCGGAACATAGCGGTACGTACCGAAATAAAAACCACGGTACCTGTACGGAACCCAATACCGAATTAAACTAGAACCTAAACAGAACTTATTACCGAAACATTAGTTTTTGTACGTACCAGAACCGGAACCGAAATTCGATTCGGTTTAATTCCTGGTTTTAACAGATCAATTTTAATTTTAATATAAAATTTTTTTGAATAACAGTTAAAATTCAATTTTTATACTCTGTACCGAAGGTACACAGAGTATATTGGGTTTGTGCAAATGTATGTAACAGCCAGAAGGAAGCATCTCCGACCCCATAAAGTATATATATTCTTGATCAGCATCAACAGCCGAGTCGATATAGCCATGTCCGTCTGTCCGTCTGTCTGTCCGTCTGTCCGTATGAACGAAGAGATCTCAGAGATGGTAAGAGATAGAGGTTTGAAGTGTATGGAAGATATATTTCTTATACTTGCAGGCAGATCAAGTTTAGTTTTGATTTTTGCCACGCCCCCTGCCTCCCCGCAAATTTCAAAAAAATAACTCCCACAATTTTCAAGATAGATAGTTCGAACATTCTAGACATATATTCTACTACTTATTTTGAATCGACCCGCCATACATCATTTTCGATCAGATGAACGATATTAGAGCTATATGTAAAAGAAAATAAAAACCAACGCCAACAACAACACCGTTGCCATTGGTAGAACTTACGAGAAAGAGAGAGCGAGAAGGCAATAGCTAACTGGTAATTTCAATTGGACCTTGCTGAGTGGAGCGATATAATTGAGATGCCTGCGGTCAGAAATCACGCGTGATTCCCGCGTGACTAATATAGATACGTTTTTGTTAATAGGAAATTATATACAAATTTTATAATTTTACGGGTTTGTACTAGGTACTAGCCCCCATACATCGTTTTTCATCCAGATGAACGATGGTTGAAAGAGTTGCCACCCTCAGATTTTGAAAAACCCACACTTTAAAGTTATTAGTTTCGTACAAACAGGTACAGAGTATATTACAGTCGGGCTTGACCGACTTTCTTACTTGTTATTATACAAATTTTTATTAATTTTTATTTCATAATTCTTATAATAAAAATTAACTTTTAACTGTTCGAAAAATTTCTATTATAAAATTTTTATAAAAAGTACTAATCTAGTAGGCGTTAGTAAATATAAGAATGTTTTTGATAGAAGCATAGCTGTTAAATTCGGATTACGATTGGTAATCAATTAGATTATTTATAAAAAAAATATAATGATTATATAATCCGTTGGAAAAAAATGTCTGATTACTAATTGCTTACGATTAGAAATAATCAGGTAAAAATCGGGATAATTTGAAATTACGACAAAAAAATCAAAACTATTCAAAAATAATCAAAAAAATAATTCGACTACTTTCAAAGATTAGTTTTGATTATTTTAAAAAAATATAAATAAAAATGACATTTCAACAAAACAAAATGAAACAAAAAGCTAGGTAGTTCAGGTTGGCCCCAGGTGTGGAATCATTTAGACCATAGTATCAGGATCTTTGACATTTTGCCGATTGCTAATAACGTTTTTGGGGGACCACTTTGCCGTCTCTTCCATAAGAGGTAACAAGGGCTGCTGTTGATGTAGTTTAATCTTTCCTGCAGGTGCCCGTTGTCGATTTGCTCAGCTTTTTTGGAGGACATTTTTACCAGGACATTTTTTAAGATAATATCGTGTTTCTGCTTTGTTTTGATTGCCGATTGGCTGTGCCCGTATGTGTTTGTTTTATTACTCAGTGCATGTAGTTTTGGCATCTCTGCTGCTTTCTTTATTGCGAAGACTTCTAAAATATTCTGCAGTAGTTTGACAGTTTGTAAGAAAACTGTATTGACAACTCTTCGCAGTATTCCGTCGCTCTGACTCCTAGGTTCATATTCGAGCCGCTTGTTGAAATGTGTTTTGCTTACTGGGCCAGTCCGGTATACCAGACTTCTGTTCCTAGTGTTATCAAGCTGCCTGTGACATTAGTTTTGGGCATCATGTTGTGCACAAAGCTTGCGTTGTCCCAAATTGGATGTCCAGGTTGACTCCTATGATATATTCCAGTGCTTTGGTTGGAGTGGACCTTAACCCCCGTTATTCAGACTAATACCTGCCGCTGGATTCTCTCTATAATCCACAGGGTGTATCTTATAGTGGTATCCGAAGTTTTTTTTAAATTATTTGAAAAATAATTTGAAATAAATGGTTTTTTTTATTGAAATTGGATCCTTTACAATTTGTTTGGTAACTTTTTAAAGATGACATCGGCCAAGTGACCACCTCCAGATGCCACACACAAGTCGGCCCGTTTTTCGGCATTTTGCATCACTTTTGTGAGTGTTTTGGGTTGAACGGCAGCGATTTCTCGGCGTATGTTGGCCTTAAGTCGTTGGAGAGTGGCTGGTTTATCAGCATAAACCTTTCCCTTCAGGTATCCCCACAGAAAAAGTCAGGTGCGGTCAAATCTGGCGACCGAGCCGGTCAGTCGAAATCGCCATATTTGCGTATATGCGACATATGCGACCGTATTGGAGGCGACGCGGCCTATCGATTGGCAATAATTGTTGGGCGGTCTGCATTTTGTATGGAAAGGTATGCAAATCGACCCTCAACAACCGCCACATGGCCATGGGGGACATGCCAAACTGCTGAGCACGATGTCGGACCAAAACTTGTTGACGTGCCGCGACGTCGGCGCTTACGGCTGCTATTGCCTCCAAACTCCGTCTGGTACGCGGTTTATTCCGTCGAGTAGAGGTTGCGAAAGATCCTGTGGCATTGAATTTTGCCACCAAAGCACGAATAGTCCTCGGAGTATGCGCATTCTGGTCACGATACCACTATAAGATACTCCCTGTATAATCTAGGTATGTAGATATCTCCATACCTATATATATACACTTTTATTCTTTCCTGCTTCATGTCTTTTCGCCAAAAGTTTACTACTTATCAACTCTTACTCTGTGGATCCGTTATATGTAAAAAGCGTAACGGACATGCTTCTCATATAAACATTGATATATGTGCAAATTAAGGATTTATTATTTTGACTGCAGCAAGGTCTTGCAATTGATGTGACTAAATATTGAAAAGTTGTGTAAGCAATGATATAAATATAACGATTTGGACTATTTAGGGAGTCAAAAAGATTATTTAGGATCAAAATGGCCCCTTCAATGAAGAGAAGGTTTTAATTAAAAACATGCATAAAGCTGGTATACAATTTGGTGTAATCGCTGATTCAACAAACCGCCATCGTAACACTATAACGAACTTTTTAAAAAATCATCAAAATAAAACAAACATAATCGCTTTGTTGCAATACCCCTTTTGAATGAGCGCACCAAACGGCATATGGGCTCTAGTTACAAATAAAATGATGAGTTGCGCTTAAATTTTAACGTCTTCAAATGTGTCAGCAACACATACATAAAATTTCCCAAAAGGAGTTGCATCTTCAATATCTGGTCAAGGTACCCAAACCGCGCCTGTTGATTACATGAAAAAAAATTCGTGTAAGGCCGCTTATGAAAAGTACAAGTTTTGGTTAAAAAAATTCAGAACAATCATATTTAATGATTATAAAAGTCCAATAAATAAGACAATGTCATGAATCAAAATCTAACATTATTTACAAATATTTACAATTAGCCTTCATCAAAACTAATTTTTCGAATGAAAATTCAGACAATGATTGTCGCCTTGGACTGTTGACGATCCCTGCAAATGAAAACAGTCGTTCAACTGGTGCTGAAGATGTTAAGGGCGTGTTGAAGAAAATAAATGCTTCTTTTAGCAAATCATATTTTTGCCAAATATCTTCCGCACTTGAATTATCATTCAAATAACTAAAGAACTGATGTCTTATTGCAGACCGTACGTCAGATTTTATAGGATCTTGAGGAGAAGGAGTTGTAAAAAGTTTCATCATCTGCAAAATTAAACATTTTTTGAAGTTTAAGAAAATTAAAATTAATTCACAAATTAGCTTACCATCAGTATTGAAATCAAAAAATTAGGTAAAGTCAAAAATATTATTTTTAACTAAGTATTAAATATATTGCAATGCTTGACAACAAGGGCGTAGCCGGATTCCCATGGGCAGCGGCCCTTGACCGAAATTAAATTTTGGTATGCAGATTCAAAGTTGGGTATCTAACAAAAATTCCCCATCTTTGGTTTTGTCCTAGCGCTCATGGTGTATTTTTAATGAAGAGTTAAACTTTTTTGATCGTAAGCTGTTTTAAGACAATGGGCCATGCTAAAATTCTGAAAAATTCAAAATAAATACTTTGAACCGTCGAATTCGATACAATAATACCCCTGATTTTAACGAGGCAAACCGCGACTTGTATAAATCCGCGAAATTTTTAACCTTATTTATTTTCAACTTGCAATTGGGGTTCCACTTTGCTTTTTTGGGTATATTCGCCATGGTTTGTTAAAGCTCTTATAATTTTTCCACATTTTTAAAAAATGTGAAAGGTGGTTAAAACGCTAAAAGCAGTACATTGCAATATTATTATGCAGGCCAATCATGTTGAAAAAATACTAAATATACTTATGGAAAATCTATAGACCGATCTTAATAATTTTTCAGATTTTTAAAATGCAGTCCGCGACTTTTAAAAATCCGCGAAATTTTTTAATCATTTTTTTTTGTTGTGGATAAGGTACCACTGTAATTCCTTGTGTGATTACTTGTCCCAATATGATAAAACAAGCACATTTTTTTCAGATTTTTAAAAAATGTGGAAGGCGGTTAAAACGCTAAAAGCAGTACATTGCAATATTATTATGCAGGCCAATCATGTTGAAAAAATACTAAATATACTTATGGAAAATCTATAGACCGATCTTATAATTTTTCAGATTTTTAAATGCAGTCCGCGACTTTTAAAAACTCCGGAATTTTGAATCAATTTTTTTTTTTGTTGTGGATTAGGTGCCACTGTCCTAATATGATTAAAATACCCCATATTTTGTTAAAGTAAAAAGACAGTTTGTATTCATTTCTTAAGACTTTTTAATCATCCTCGCTGTCTTCATTTATTACTGGATTGGCAGAAACCGTAGTAAATAATTTGCTCAAAATTTCGGCAGGTCTAATAATTTTCGACAAATATCGACCGTGAGCTAAAAAATATACAACAGCGGCAACGTGAGAGCAGCAACCAATGGTCCTGTTACCATTCGCACATTCGCAGTAATGCCGCCGAATACTTGAGTAACCGATGGCCTCAGATAAAGCATTTATTCTTTTGCTCCTAATATGCCGTGATCTTACTTTTGATTTTTAGTATATTTTTATTTGCTTTAACCCAACTCATTTTCATCTTCCCGTTTTCATCTTGTATTTCCGCTAATAAGAAACGGCTTGACTTAATTGGTATGAGCCCGTAAAAAAATATTTGTAAGTCATTTTCGGTTTTTTTTTTTGGAAAATCCATGAGGTCGGTGGAGCATATTTCCTGAAAAGGGACTTTACGTCTTCCCCAGCCTTTTCTTCAACTTCTTTGGCAAGAAAGTTCTCAGCCTCAAGTTAAAATGAAACTCCAGGTTTTGATATATTCCTACAGAGAGCCTGTCTAATCCGTCTTTGGTTTCGAAAGAAGCAGTACTAACCGACGTGATCAGTTCTTCGTCAAGAAAGCTTTCTTTACAAGAAGTAGCCGTTGCCATTAGTGCAATCCCGGCTGCCACACATATATTTTTGATATTCTTTTTTCATCTTCAAGTAAACTTTTAAAATCCTACATTAACACCAAACACAAAACTTCTGTTAAAGGTAGATCCACCCAAATCCGGATCAAGGAAGTCTATTTTAAGAATAAACAGACCGGGTTCATGCACTGTCACGTAAAGTTTCAGGTTCTGAACTTTCAGAGACTGTAACTGATTGAGGGCTTAAAAGGTGTAACCAAGCGAAACGTTTCTCACTTTAACAAAAGAACCGTCCATATATCCCTGAGCACTTCTGTATGTATCTCCGTTTTCACCACCCACACCCGGTGCGTAATATTCTGCGTTTTCGTTAACTCCTTCTATCCAGTAATCCAGTTTACGCATGGCAAATCTTCCCGAAAGTACTTCGTGCCCTGTTCTCATCGTAAATCCGAATCTACCGTATAAGAATGCCGAAAGCTCCCAGTTTTTGTAGTTAAATGTTTAAGGAATCCACCTGACCAGTCAGGACGGCTCTTGCCTACTATCATCCGGTCATTGTTTTGGTCAATAACTCCGTCGCCGTTAAGATCTTTTATTTTGATTTCACCCGGTACACGGCCGAATTTTGCGGCTTCTTCTCTCTCGCTAGTTTTCCAAACTCCGTCATACACAAAATCATAATACGAACCTATCTGCTCGCCTACAAACCAGCCGTTTGGAATGTCCTCCACCTTGCCATCTGAAAGCTCGGTAATCTTGCTTCTATCCGCCGAGAAAGTGAGCGTACTGCTCCATCTGAAGTCTTTAGTTTTAACGTTTAAAGAGTTAATGGCAATGTCTACTCCTTTGTTTTTCAGTCTTTCCTACATTATCCCCGTTCTCGAATAACCTGTTAATGAAGGAAGGGATTTGGTCAAAAGAAGATCTGAAGTACGTGATTTGTAGAAATCTACCGATCCGTCAATTCTTCCTTTCAATACCGAAAAGTCAATACCTAGATTATCCGAAGCTGTTTTCTCCCACCCTAGAGCCGGGTTAGCCATCACCACGGGTTCACGAGCTGACGGATCAGACGCCACCATACCCGGAGCTACTATCTCCCCAGTGATAGAAGTTGTTTGCCACGGCACCTTTGGTAGCATAAGCTGCAATACCTGAGTTACCGATTCCCCCACACCTAATCTAAGCTTTAACTGGTCTATCCATGTCACATCCTGTAAGAAACTCTCCTGATCTATTTTCCAGGCTATAGCTGCTGAAGGGAAGAAGTCCCACTTGTGACCCGGAGCCAGCTGAGAGGCTCCATCCCATCTACCTGAAACCGTCAATAGGTATTTGTCATCAAAACCGTAATTCACTCTGGCCATGTAAGAAGCCAGCTGAGATTCTGTAAGGCCCGTTCCATATCCTTGAATACTTGCTAGTGAACCCACATTGTACCACAGTTCCTCTGGAGTATTTACAAAAGCACGCATGCCTCCGTTTTCTGAATAAAACGATGACGCACTCTGAAGCAAGGTTACTCCCAGCGAGTTTCTCTTAAATGTTTTGTTGTAATAAATCAGATTATCTAATGTCCATGACGATCTCATATCTGTGTTATACTGCACCAGGTTATTACCGTCACCATTAATAGACGCGGCCTGATCTGCTACCCCGTTTCTTCCAAATCTGAAATCCGGACCAAACTGAAATCTGTATTTAAGACCGTCAAGAAAACCGGCAAACTTACCAAAATCAACCTCTGTATACATACTAGCCATAGCTCTGAGATTTATTCTCTGGTTTCTGCTATAATCTATCTCTCTGATTGGGTTAATAATGTTTACATCGCCGCCCGGATTACGGATATATTCACCTTCAGGTGTATAAGGTACTGTCCATGGAAAGCATTCCCTGCAAAGCAAAATAAAGGTTTGACGCTCCTGTAGCACTTTTTCTGAAGTTATAACCGTACTCCTGATCACCCCAGGTAAGGTTAATATTTCCACCCATTTTAAGCCATTCTGTCGCTTTAAAATCGGCACTGAACTTTCCTGTATATCTCTGATATTCCTGGCCCGGCTGAGTACCTTGCTGATCCAGATAACCAAAAGACCCGTAGGCTTGAAGTTTATCTGTACCTCCGCTGGCACTGATGGTATGAATCTGCGTCATGGCCGACTGAAGGCCTGCATCTGTCCAGTTATAAGTAGGCACAAGGTTTCCGTTAAATGTGCCGTTTTGCCATCCTTTTTCTATCTGCGACCAGGCGTAAGGATCTGATCCATACACTGCACGGTCGTTTTCGATAGAAACTACCTGAGAACCGTTATACGTACCTGCTCTCATTTTAGCTGCACGGCTAAAATCCAGCCATTCGCCAGAATCCATCATTTCTAAGCGATCATGCATGTTTTCTACTGAGAATGTACCCGAGTAATTAACTGCCATCTTGCCGCTTTTACCTCTTTTAGTAGTTACTAAGATTACGCCGTTTGCTCCTCTTGATCCAAAAATGGCTGTGGATGAAGCATCTTTTAGTACTTCGATAGATTCTATATCGCCCGGATTCAGGTTTTCAATGCCCGTGCCCTGAAGCGGAATCCCATCTACTACAAAGAGCGGCGAGTTAGTGGCATTTAATGACCGCTCACCTCTGATACGTATAGATCCCATTTCTCCCGGACGCTCGTTTGAGGTAATGTCTACTCCGGCGGTTTTACCCTGCATGGCTTGCAATGCATTCTGAACCGGCATTGCCTCCATTTCTTTTTGGCCTATTTTTGCAATGGCACCCGTTACGTCACTCTTTTTTACAGCTCCGTAACCTACCACCACCACTTCTTCAAGACCTTTTACGTCTGACTCAAGAGATAGATTAATGATAGACTGTGTGCCTACCGCCACTTCTTTCGTCAAATACCCAATGGAGCTAAAAACCAAAGTAGCTCCCTGATCAGGAACACTTATGGTGTAAGATCCATTTACGTCGGTTAAGGTTCCGCCAGACTGCCCTTTGATAGAAACCGTTACTCCCGGTATACCTTCTCCATCTGCGGCATCTGACACCTTACCTTTTATTTCTTTGGCTACGGTATTCTTTACGCCATGCTCCCCCGCAAAGGGCGTCTTTTGCAAATACCTGCCCACTTAACATGGCTCCCATAATCATCAGGCTTATTCCTGATTTACGCCACATACTGCCCAAGTGTCTAGTTTTTCATATTGGATAGAATTATTTAAGGTAAAAATCCAAGCAAGTCTGTTATTTCGCTTTTAGTACTACTCGTTTAAAAAATAGACTTATGCTAACCAGTCTGTCTAATTACTTATTTGAATAGTGCAAATTTATTGCACATACCCGAAACCAAGGCGTGTAGAAATCGTCAAAAGAGGGGTAAAAATCGTCACCCGTATTTTTGAGACAAAACTATTTTAAGGTGGTAAGTCCTTGAAAATATGCAAAAAACATCTACTGATTCTACCTCTGAATCCACTCACTGGATAGTTTGATAGGATTTATTAAAATTTCGAGATTATTTTGTTATCCTTTTAGTTAGCCCTTTTCGGGAAAAGGGAATTTTGCAAACAAGAATAAGAAAATGCTAAAGAGACTTATCTCATTTCTGTTCATTTAACTCTTTGCTTTTCGGTTAAAGTCTCCGGACAAAACGCACTGAAGTTTGAGCATATCACCGTAAACGAGGGTCTGGCACATAGTGACGCGATGGCGGTTTTGCGGGGATCATAGCGGTTTTGTGTGGATAGGAACAAACAAGGGAATAGACCGATATGACGGCTACGAAATAAAAAACTACAGCCTTCCGAACAGAAACGTAAACGGGCAATACACCAACAGAATCTTAAATCTTCATCCGGGTAAAAACAAAACCTTCTGGGTAGTACCTGAAGCCCAGGGGGAGTGTTTTATTTTGATGAAGAAACAGACAGTTTTAAAAGCCTTGCCGATAAATCTACTAGCCAAAAAAGATGCCGATCTCCTGAATTCTCTTACCGCCCGCTCCATCTGCGAAGCTCCAAACGGAGACCTCATTATAGGAACAAGTCTTCAAGGCGTTTTTTGTGTTTCGTTTAATAAAAAAGGGACTATAGCCAAAATCCAAAACATACGTCTCGCAAACGGAAATGAGAACACTTTGGTTTTCTCTATTGCAGCTGAAAATAGCGGGAAAATATGGGTGGGAACGGTCGGAAACGGACTCTGGACAATGGACAAAAAGGCGATGTTTACGCTGCTAAGCCATTTGCTGCATTTCCTGACAAAATTATCCGTGGAATCATACAAAGTCGAGAGATGCTGCTATCTGGGTGGCATCAGAATCTTCCATTGTAAAATAAGTCAGGCCTCAGGCAAATATAACCTCAACTATATAGAACGGAAATTTCCCTAACATTACCACGCTTTTTGAAGATACGTATCGCCGGGTTTGGTGGGAACACGCAACGGCCTATTTCTCATAGATGCATCAACATCCGGAACTGCTCCGCATATAGAACATTTTATTCTGACAGTAAAGATCCCCGCTCCATAAATTACCATCTCATTCACCAGATTACGCAAGATAACTTTAACAATCTGTGGATTGCGGCTTCGGCGGGTGGCCTGAATAAAGTCAATCTGGTTCCGAAACCTTTCTTTAATCTCCAGAAAGAGGCGGGTGGTTTGCCAAATGACTACACCAACTCCATCTGTATGGACAAAGACGAAGATGTGGTATGGATAGGTACGCGAAACGGTTTCTCCCGGTTTGAGATAAAAACAAAAAAATAACCAGTTTTCTGAAGTAAAAAATCTGCAAACCACCGCAAACGTAGACGTTTCTTCTATATTTGACGACGGCAGTGGAACACTGTGGATTACCACCCGGACCCAAGGCATTTATCTTCTGAACAAGAAGACATTTGCCCTTAAAAACTTAGTGAAACTCCCGGGCAAAAAGAGTGGAAATATGCCGAGCCTATTTCGGTTTGCAGTGACGGAAACGGTTTAATATGGGTAGCTTGTTTTTATGATGGAATACGGATTTTTGACAAATCCGGGAATTTTAAATACTCTTTTACTAAAGAAAATTCCATTCTCCCTTCAGCAAAACTTACCTTCCTTTTAGAAGACAAGGAAAAAAACGCAATATGGCTGAGCACACGTGATGTAGGGGTTCTTCGGCTAAAACTGGTCAATGATAAACTTGTCTTGGATAAATAAATAGTTTTAAACCAAACGGACTCAAAACCAATTATATCTGGCAGCTTACCAAAGCCAGAGGCGGCGGTCTGTGGGTAGGAACTATTGGTGGCGGCCTCAGCAAAATCCTCAAAGACGACAAGACTGTGCAGCGGTTTGATAAATGGCTCCCAGAAACAGATGTAGAATCTATACAAAGAAGATAGCAAAGGTATGCTTTGGGTAGGCGGAAACGGAATTTTAAGTTTGATCCAAAACACAAAACCTATCTTCATTTTGACGTGGCTGATGGTTTGCAGAGCAATTCCTTTAAAGTAAATTTGCAGCAAAAGACCGCTCAGGAAATCTGTATTTCGGAGGAATAAATGGAGTCACTTATTTTAATCCGCTCAACGTAGCCACTAATCCACACCCACCGGTGATGCAGATTACACAGGTCAGAAAACTAACTTACGCTTTGTCTCCTGACGGCAAAACGGTGCCGGGATCTGTGATTTCAGGGCCGTTTTCGGATAAGCGAAATCAAAATCAAAGATTCAGAAAATGATTTTTCGGTGGAGTTTGTAGGCTTAAATTTTTATAAATCCCGGAAAACAACATTACGAATACAAGCTGGATGGTTACCATGAAAACTGGGTTCAGCTACCGCAAGGACAAAGAATGATGACATTTTCTGGTCTGCCCGCGGGCAAATACACTTTCAGAGTTAAAGCAGACAACGGAGACGGCGTCTGGACAGAAACCCCGGCGGCATTGCGTTTTGTGATTCTTCCGCCATGGTATAAAACCTGGTGGGCGTATACGTTTATGCATTGCTTATAGCTGCCGGGATTTACTGGTATAAAACTACTCGAAATCGCCAACGGGAACTTAAAAACAAAATAGCTCTGGAACAAATGGAAAAGGCTAAACAGCAAGAGCTGGCAGACCTCAAAATGAATTTCTTTACCAATGTATCGCACGAGCTTCGTACGCCTTTAACACTGATAATGAGCCCTTCGGCTGACCTTATAAGAGGAGAAACTAACGGTGAGGCCAAACAAAAAGCCGAGCTAGTACATAAACAAGCCGCAAAACTGCTGGATCTGGTAAACCAACTTATGGATTTCAGAAAGGTAGAATCCGGAAATATGAAGCTGAGTCTTCAGACGGCAAACATCATTCCGTTTATAAACGAAATCTTTTTCATCTTCAAAATTAAGGCAGAAGAAAAAGGCATCAATTACACTATAAATACGCCTGATTCATCCATAATAATGAATTTTGACCCGGAGAAACTAGAAATAGTTCTCACCAATCTTCTGTCTAATGCTTTCAAATATACCGAAAGCAGCGGCTCTGTAGAAGTGGATGTCAGGACGATTGGCTCACTGAATCAACTGGCCATTTCGAGCAACGGAAAACTACAAACCAACTACCTCCGCATAAATATTAAAGACAGCGGATCTGGTATTCATGAGGATGAGCTGTTGCAAATTTTTTTGAGCCTTTTTATCAGGCTCTTAAAAAGCCGAAACAAGAAAGTAGTAGGTACAGGCATTGGGCTTTCGCTGGTTAAGAGAGTTTATCACCAAACATAGGGCGAGGTAGAAGTTAAAAGTGCCGTAAATGAAGGCTCGGTGTTTTCTATAAAACTTCCGTTTGAGCGGATAGAAACCAGATACTCTGAAATAGTGGATCGAGCCTCTGAGTCAGTAGATTCTCCAGCGGTCTTTGTGCCGAATAACCTCGCTTTTGAGTCCAGGATTCTGATTGTGGAGGACAACAATGACCTCCGGGAGTATCTTGTAAGCTTATTTCAGCATCATTTTGAAACGTACGCGGCTGCTAACGGAAAGAAGGATTAAATCTTTTGTCCCAAATCATGCCAGACGTGATTCTCAGCGACGTAATGATGCCGGAAATCAATGGTTTTAGAGCTTTGCGAAAAAGTAAAAACCAACCCTAAAACTGCCCATATTCCGGTTATTCTTCTAACTGCGAGAGCTGCCGCCATAAACGAACTCGAAGGCCTGGAATCTGGTGCCGATGACTATATAGTAAAGCCGTTTAATCCGCAGTTGCTGCTTACAAAAGTGCAGTCGGTTATAGAAAACAGGAAAAAGGCTCAGGAGTATTTTCATAAACAGATTTTGGTGGAGCCGTCCAAGGCCGTAATTCCTGATGCCGACAAGATTTTCATAGAAAACACCATGAAAATCATAGAAGACAATCTCACAAATGAGCAGTTTAGTGTGCAAACTCTCGTGCGGGACTCGGGCATGAGTCAATCGGCTTTTTACAGAAAACTGAAGGTATTAACAGGACAGTCTGTGATAGAATTTATAAAGACGTGAGACTTAAACGGGCTGCTCAGTTATTAACCACAAAGCAATACCGCGTTTCAGAAGTGGCTTTTATGGTAGGAATGGAAGACCTCAAAAACTTCAGAAATTCGTTTCAGAAACTGTACGGTGTGGCACCTTCAGAATATGGTAAACTCTAACCTCATTAATTTATGTCTCTCAGAAATATCGTACTAGTATTTTTATTCATCATTGGCCAGCCGGTTTTTGCCAAAAACAAAATACGCAAATCGCATTTCTGTCAGATATTCATTTTCCAGGACCTTTACGGCAGTTTCTCAGATAATGACTTTACGGGAATTCCACTTCCCGGAACCGGCAAGTCCGTTATTCTCCGAACCATGGACGCCCAGCTGCGTTCTACCCGTATCTTTAATGAAAACTACTATGCCTTCATTGAAGCTCTTAACGATGGTAGTGAAACGTGGAATAAAAATTGGCACTTCCCGGTGATTTTACCGATGACGGGCAAGCGTACAATCTTCGGGGCTTCGCAAAATACTGGACGAATATACTAAAAATCACGGCTTACATTTTTTTATCACTACCGGAAACCATGATCCAGTTGGCCCTTTCTTGCAGGATGGCGGTAAAAGCGATTTTCTGGGCGAAGATGGAAAGCCAATCGGAATATACAGCTCTGAAAAGCTTGCCAGAAAACCCAGCGACATTATCACTAAAGACATTGCGATGTCTGGCTATCTCGAGATTTTGCGTGAGTTAAAATCCTTTGGTTTCACTCCGTCTCCTCAGTATCTGTATTGGAATACTCCGTTTTTTACTCTTTCTCCGGCCAACTACACTTTTGCAGAAGCAGAAAAAAACGCTGACTATCAGAAAAGAATGTACGAAGTGGCTCCTGGTTTTGAAGTTCCGGATTTAAGTTATGTAGCAGAACCAATCAAGGGAATCTGGCTCGTAGCTATTGACGGCAATACCTATATTCCGAAAGACAAAAACGTAGCTCCTGACAATGTCAAGAATTACAACGGCTCAAGTGTGGGCTATAATGATGTTTTGAGCCATAAAACCCATCTTATCAACTGGATAAAGCAACTGACGGAAGAAGCAGAAAAGTTAAGCAAAACAGTCATTGCTTTTACGCATTATCCTATGGTGGAGTATAACGACAACGCCTCTGAAGAAATAGGGAATTTATTAGGCAAAAACAAGTGGCAACTGCACCGGGAACCCACCGAAGATGTGGCCAGAGCTTTTGCTGAAGCGGGTTTAAAAGTGCATTTCGGTGGACACATGCACATCAACGATACCGGAATTAAAAGATTTGAAGACGGTAAAATGTTGGTCAATATTCAGATTCCATCTTTGGCGGCTTACCTTCCCGCTTATAAAATAGCCACCGTTAAACCGAACCAAAAACTACAGATAGAAACTGTCATCATTGATAAAGTAAGTGCGTTCAATGAGCTATTTCCGTTATATGAAAAAGAGCATGAAAATCTTGAAAAGAGCGGTTCGTCCAGGATCTGGAACAAAGACATTCTTAAGACCAAACATTACCGTGATTTCACACTTTTCCATTTAAAAGAATTGGTGCGACTGCGTTTCATTCCGTCAGACTGGCCAAAAGATTTCATCAAAAGGCATCTGTACTTTCAGGAGCAGATCTATTTCAAATTGCGTTTCAAACTTCTGAAAACCGGCCAGATAAATCATACAAGAAATGGACGTTTGAAGACCTTTTGCTGGATTTATACAAATTTCAGTCGTCCGATGAACTGGCCAAATCAGATATTCCTAAAAAACGCCTGAAGCAGTATGAGATACTTAGCAAGCAGTTTAGTAAACTTCAGACTTCTGACGCATTTCAACTTCAACTGAAAACCTTTTTGTGATTCTGGATAAATTATCTCACGGAGATCCATCAGATAAATTTGAGATTGATCTGAAAAATCAGACCGTTTATTCTAAGTAAAGTTTACTTTACGTTCTACCAACGAATCAGGAATCTGGTTTCGCCGTTTTCAGAATCCAGCTCAAAAGCAAAGCCATGATTGTGCAAAATCTCTCGCACCATAGTCAGCCCCACGCCCTGGCCGGTGGGTTTTGTGGAGAAAAACGGAGTAAAAGTTTTGATTTGTTTTCTTCAGGATTCCTGAGCCATTGTCTACTACAGAAAATCTATTTTGAGTCAGAATTATTTCTACCTTTCCCGATTCAGAAATAGCTTCAAAAGCATTCAGAATAACGTTGATCAAACCTGCTCCATTTGCTCCTGACTTCCTTTCAGAAGTACAGTTTCGTTCGGCATTTTCAGCGTAAATTCTACAGGTGGTCCACTGAACTCACCGTCTCAGAGAAATCGAATATTCTTTTCTCAGGAATAGGCAAACGAACCACCTTAGCAAAGTTTTCCATAAAAGTATTGAGCCGGGTGTTTCGTTCAATCACGATGCGTAAATATTCAGTGATCTCTTCTTTTGATAAACTGTCGGCGGCTCCAGCGTTTCTAAAATACTGTTAATAGCTCCCACCGAATTTTTTACTTCATGAGCCATCATCGGATAACTTTTCCGTAAGATTGCTTCTCTACTTTGAGGATTTCGTCACCGGTTTCCTCCAGAATCCACAAACTTCTGATAAAATCCACGATGCTTAAATCGGTCTACAAATACCCGTACATAGTGTACCACTGATTTTGTACGTTTGCGGATGACGGATTTCCTGAGAGAGAATTTCATTGCCTAGCAATAGGTTACTTGTCTAAGCTCTAGTCCGATGTCACTTTCCTGAATATTCAGAATATCTCTGGCCACAGGGTTATACTCTTTCAGTTTATCGTCAAAATCAAGAATAAGTAAAAAACCCACGGGAAGTGACTCTATCAGGTTTTGGAAGAAAAGTGCTGTTCTTGCTGAAAGACTCTTTCTTTTTATGTTTTCGAGCATCTGATTATAAACCATCACCAGACTGTCAATCTCCTTAGAGCCTGATGGCCGCATGATTCCGCTGAAATCCTGATCTTTCAGAGCATCTACTCCAAGAGCAATCTGGTCAATCGGTTTTAGTAATTCTTCCTAATATCCATACAAACACAATCAAAGCCAGCAGCAGACCTACCTCAATAATCAAAAAAAAGTGACTTATCTTTTAGAAGCCAGAAAGTCAGCCCGGCAAGAGCGATAAACAAATACTGAGAAAGTAGAGTGAGCTGCCATCTAATTTTCATCTCCGTTGGGATTAGTGAGCCCAAATTTACTCATTCTGCAGGTACAATGCACTTCGGGTGATGCCCAGGATTCTTAGCCACCTCGCTCATATTTCCCTTTTTTAGAGCAATGGCCTTCTGAATCATGTTTTTCTCCATTTCTTCAAGCGTCATGTTTCCTTCTTGTTTTCCATGGTTTTGGGCAAAATTCTTCTTCAGTTCTTTAATGGTCATAGAGTATCCCTCTGCCAGCACCAGGTTCTTTCTATCAGGTTTTAAGCTGCCGTATATTACCGGTAAACTCTTTGCGTACTGAGCCATTCCAGAGCACTTTCTTCTAGTTTTCGTTTCTTATCCCCCTGAGTTAAATTTCTCTACAAAATAGCTGGCAGCAAGGGATATCGTCCTGGATTTCGTTTAATGACGGCAACTGAATGTGTACTAAACCTAGTTTGTAAAACAAATCTTCTCTGAAAAGGCCCTCTTCTATTTTACTCCTGAGGTTACTTTGAAGGTGGAAACAAAGCGGCATTTTACATTTCTACAATTCCCGAACCCACCGGCTCAAAGCTTCGCTCTTCAATAATCTTCAGCAATTTTGTTTGGAGAAAAAAGACACATCGGCCCACTTAATCCAGAAATAACGTAGCCAGTACCCACCTGTGCCAGCAATGCCTTCCTGTCAGAAACTGCTCTGAAAAAGCCCCTCTCCTGTACCCACAAGTTCCCCGCTCAAAATGTTCCATACCGCTATATCTGCCTTCAAAAAATGGACCATGGGCTCTTTTTGGCTCCAAGTCATGAATAGCCTCCGCCACCAGCTCTTTTCCTGTACCTCTCTCTCCGGTAATCAACACGGCAGCATCTGTAGGTGCTACATTGAGTATCAAAGATTTTATGTTTTTGATGGCTTCACTTTTCTCCATAATATTATCAAGTTTCTGAGCAAGAACCCCACTATTTTTGCTCTCTTTAGCACCCTGAGTTTTCACGGCCGAAACCATAGCAGCGTTATCCCAGGGCTTGGTTATGAAGTCAGATGCCCCGGCTTTCATACCCTGCACGGCTAAGTCAGCGTTCCCCAGGCCGTTATCAAAATCACAGGCAAACCGGCATACACTCTGGTAATCTCTTTTAATATTTTCAGTCCTTCTTCACCACTGGTTTCCACGCTGAAGTTTAAGTCTAACAGTACGGCTTGAGGTTTAAAACTATCAATAAACTCCACCACATTCAGTGGGTTCATGATGTACTGCACCTCAAAACCACTGGTCATAAACAGTAACCGCAGTGACTGGCACACCGTGCAGACATCAACAACTATGAGTATTTTGGGTTTAGGGTTTAACATTAATCTTGGGTTTGCTATTCTAACATTATTAATTGTACTTGTTTTTTAACATTAAGAGTTAAGGTATTAAGTTTTATTGAGGTATTGAACCGTAAAAGAATTCCAGATAAAGCTTATTAAGGGAATTCTAAACGACTTTAATCGGGTAAACGATTGAAATATTCATTGACTAAGGCCTCATACTTTTTGTAATATTATCGGTATAGAAGTTTTTAAGAGTCCTTGTGGCTGATAATAACCGCATGTAAGTCAGTAATTGGGCTTCATGAACAGGAAGAAGCTTTTCTGCCATTTTCAATTCAACAATTATACTATCATTTACTAAAAGGTCTATTCTTAGCTCGGTTTCAAGTACCATCTTTCCATAAAACTATCGGAACCTGAACTTGTTGAGAAACATCAAACACCTTTTCGGTTAGCTCATAACTTTAAACATTTTTCATATACCCACCAAGTAAACCAAGACCAAGTGTTTTATGAACTTTAATGGCACTTCCAACTATCTCATAAGAAAGATGTAATATCTCGCTTTGTCATTGCAACTGTGATTTAATTTCAACATTATAAGGTACTAATTGTATTACGTTTTCTTAGCCCTTTTAAAAAGAATTAAGATACTCACAGCTAAGGTTACTATTAATTTCTCACCACTAAAATTTTGTGTTTCCACAAAGAAATTACACTTAAATATCTTATAATTAAAGCAATAATTTTAACTTCTTTTCTTAAATCTCTCAATACCTTAATCTCTCTTAATGTTAAAAAACATCTCTATTTCGAAATAATAGCCATTATCACTCCTCATGCAATGCCTCCGCCGGAAGCGTTACAGCAGCCTGGTGACTTGGGGCAAGGCTACATAAATAAACAATCAAAAATATCAGCAAAGTACCTAATCCCACTCCTAAAAAGTATACGTCTGTTGCAAAAGGTAGTTTCGTAATAAAGGGCAATTGTGCCGCAAATACAAATGCAACAACAAAAGCGAGACTTGTCAAAACCAGCATTTCACCCGTAAACTGCCTGCGAATAGCTCCTGAGGTAGCTCAATTACTTTCCGTAAACCTATCTCTGGAATCCTCTTGGCAATGTTATACCGCAAAATCCCGAATAAGCCCATGGCAATGTTTATCAACAAAAATAAAGCTAGAAATGCCATCGCTATTAACGGAATGTACGTGCTGCTGTTGGTGGACTTACGACTTGATTCTACTTTTAGTCATACTAAAATCGCTGCTTTTTTAGTGTACTTTCTATCAGGTCATTTTATCTTCTTTTCCACCTCTGCAGTTGTTCCTGGCTTCACTCTGAGATTCAGCATCTGATGTTGTCCTAAATCTTTGAGCGGCAAAAAGGCAAGGGCTTTTCCTCTGAGAAGTCTCCCTGAAACTTAAAGTTTTGGACGACTCCTATAATCTCAGATTCGCGATCATTATTAAATCTGAACCTGAAACCCTAATGGCTCCTTGCCTTCCAGAAATTCATTAACAAACTTCTGAGAAACTACAATAGGCACATACTCGTTTCCCTCATCTGTCTTGTCATAATACCGGCCTGACTCAAGCTTAACTTTCCATGTATCAAAATAATCTCCGTCAGCATGCAAAACTGGGTGCTAAATTAAACCCGTCATTATCATTTCCGTTTCCCAACGAGTTTCCTAAATAGGGCGAAACACTCACGCTATAAAAACACGAGCTATCTCTGGCATAGATTCTAAGCTACTTTTGAGTGTCTTAATTGCAAGTTCTCTTGCCGAAGTATCCGGAATTACCCCAAAATTTACATAAACCCGATAGACGTCTTTCCATTCAAACCCCAAAGGAGTAGAGTAATATTTGTACTTAGATATACCATAGGAAAACACTCCGAAAACTACCCCAAAATGCAAATATCAGCTGCAAAAAAGAAACGTGTTTTTACTCCTTCCTTCCATATCAATTTAAAATAATGTGCTATCATAATGTTCCTGATTTTAATGCTCCGGCTACAGCGTTTTTAGATTCTCCATGCAGGAAGAAAACCCGACAGCAAGCCAAAAACAAAGGTGATTAGTAATGAAACAACGAGTAATGAAAAGTTAAAAGAAAGTTTAGAGCGCCGAAAACTTCAGCGTTATTCAGCACATTGATAAGCAGCATCGTAAGACCTACACCGAGCACTCCTCCTATAAAAGTGATGATGAGGTTCTCGAATAAAAACTGAAGAAGCAAATCTCCGGTTTTAGCCCCGAAGGCTTTACGAACACCTATCTCAGATGACCTTTCAAAAATCCGTGTAACGTTAAGATTTACCAGGTTCAGGATTGGAATCACCAAAAGAAAGCCAAAACTCCGAAAACAATCATCAGAAAGCTTTTGCCTTCTCTGCCCTTTTGAGAGCCTATAAAACTCCATGCATAAATGTCTGCCACGTCTTTTTTCTAAAATAGTAAACTTATCAAAGTTTTCAATTAGCTCAAGATTGTTTTCAACGGTTCGAAGTTCTTCTTCCATACTGCTGACTTCTGATTTACTCTTTGCTAACAATGCTGCAACACAGCTTCCAAAATACCCCTTCGAATAGTTTAAATCAGCCGGAGAAGCCCATGTAATAGGTACAAAAGTCAGCCCTTACTGACCGGTTAGACGTGCTTACGTCTTTAACCACTCCTATTACCTTAAAAGGGCCGTTTAAGCCCCAAACCAGCTCTTTGCCCAGATAAGACGGAAGCTCTCCAAAATATTTTTGGCAATACTTTCCCTCAGTATAATTACATTGGCCTGATTACTCACAGCTTCCTCTTTAAAAGGCCGCCTTCTATAAATTTAAAGTCGAAGATTTTCCAATAGTTTGCATCTGTCAGATTACCATTTAGTGCCAGTTTTTGTCCGTCAGGAAACACATCCAGTGGTGCATAATCAATAAA
Organism: Lordiphosa mommai; assembly: GCA_018904225.1. Taxonomy (NCBI): domain Eukaryota; kingdom Metazoa; phylum Arthropoda; class Insecta; order Diptera; family Drosophilidae; genus Lordiphosa; species Lordiphosa mommai. The sequence goes on from JAEIFT010000940.1 coordinate 33,787, forward strand.
TACAGTGGTAGCTCCGGAGTTTTCATTTTACTGATTTATCCTTGTAAAATTTATATCCCAGACTTGAACTGGAACTCATATTAACATTATTTGTATTTATTTTCTGAGTAACTACAGAATCTATTTTTAACGCTCCATCTACATCTGTGGTATCGTATTTTACTTCTCGTTCTCTTGCATATCCCTCTCCCTGCAGTGATGGGAGAAAAGTATCCTATCTCCCTTACTTAGTGGCGGATTTTTGCCGAGTTCGTTCTCCAAAACGGCAGATGCCAGCATCAGCACCATTAAGGTAAAACTTATCCCGAAGAGGCTAATAAACGTATAGAGTTTATTCCGATTCAGGACTTTTATTGCTATTTTGAAATAATTTTTTAACATGTTTTTAGCTTTGAGCAGTGAATTTTCAGCCGTCAGCTATCAGCTATCAGCCTAATTGTTCACTGTTAGTTGTTAGTTGACGAGGCTTCCATCATACAGTCTGATAATTCTATGTGTTTTGCGGGCCATGGCCTCGTCATGTGTTACCATTACCACCGTCACTTTTTCTTTTTCGTTGAGATCAAGAAGCAGCTGCATTACTTCGTTTCCAAGTACGCTGTCAAGGTTTCCGGTAGGTTCATCAGCCATTACAATGGATGGTTTCCCCACAATCGCCTAGCTATTGCCACACGCTGCCGCTGTCCACCCGAAAGCTGATTAGGATAATGGTTCTTACGATTTATCAAGCCTACTTTTTCCAGTGCTTCTTCTGAAAGGCGTTTCCGCTCTTTGGCACTTACTCCACGATAAAGTAGCGGCAGCTCCACATTATCAATCACGCTTAGGTCAGATATCAAATGAAAACTCTGAAAGATGAATCCCAAATGCTGGTTTCTGAATACGGCCAATTCGTTTTCTTTCTG
>JAEIFT010000941.1:0-33836 GCA_018904225.1 Lordiphosa mommai
AATTGGTCTTAAAAGCGTTGTTAAAAGGTTTTAAGTTTGAAAACAGAAAAACCCAAAAGAAATCGTTGTTCCTTTAAGAAATTAAAACGTACTTCGAAGAAAAAGTCGGAAATTTGATATGTCAAATCGATGTATATCAAACCAGAACTATAAACGGTTCAGAGCCGAACCTCTACGAAGTTGGAGTAAATAGAAAACAAATGAACACCAGTGTGGCCGTTCCCTTACTAAGCCTCTTTGTCGCATATATGGTCACACTGTACATTTACTGGAGCAAACTGGAGCCAAAAGAACACAAAAAGCGTTTAAAAGCATTTTTTCTTAAAGTAAACTTTCTTATCCACAAATGATATATATTTTTATCATATAGACGTATAAATGTACTATAACGTACATTAAACACGCAACCGCTTCACTAGAAATAATTTTCTACTATATCATGGCCCCATTCATAATCTTAAAAGTCTTCTGCAAAGTACAAGAATACTTCATAAATGTTTTGTAAAGCAATTTCCCGTTTAATCCAAAAATTTCGATAACATAGTCCCAGTAACCAAATATTTAGAAACTTCGAAAAAAAAATAGCTTGAAAATTATCGAAAAGTAACAAATATTTTTAATTGGCAAACGACCTCTCTACACTCAGAAAAAAATCAAGAATTCGTACTTCAAGTACAAACGATTTTAAAAGCTGACTTAGTTCGGAATTTCCAAAGTTGAAAACAAAATTCTCATTTCAAGTTCGTTTCGGGATTATAAATTCATTTAAACTTGAAATAAGATCTTATCGGATACTTCAATTTGATTTTTATTTACTCATAGGCTGGGTTCACACTGTTCGAGGCATGAAACATGACAATCAAGTAGGCCCTTATGTTGTCTTGTTTTCATTGTGAATAGCTTGTCATTTGACATTTAAAACAATACAACATGAAGGCTTACTAGATTATCATGTCTCATGCGTCGAACAGTGTAAACTCAGCCTTACTCTTTTGTTATTTAATTTATAAAATAAGACCAAAATAACGTTAAAATTTTAAGAACAAAACGATCTTAATTTAAGCACGGTCCTACCTAAATATAGGAGGGCTTTTTTGTTCTGAGTGTACCTACAACTTAATAGCCACAAACAGAAAACAAATAAACAAGAACTGTGTACTTAAATCAATCAATCAATTCAAACGGTTGTTAGTACAAAAATACTTGATTCAAGTACAAAATTCTTATTTCAAATCATATTATTTAAATTCCAAAATACTTGATCTTAGCCCTTTTCGGGATATTTTAATTTCGTCCTTTTTTAAAATCTTGTTGAGTATACTTTTAGCTCGTAATAGTCTTAAGTTAATCCTTATCGTTTTTAAAATAAGAACTAAACATTCCTCGTTAAAGTTTAGTAAATTCTAAAGTAAACCCCATTTAAAATAAATACAAAATGTACTTGGTTTAAGCCTGTGTTCGGCACGTCCCTAACTACTGTGTATAAAAAAATTCGAAGCGAAAGCCTACATTTTTTTAAATTTATTTTAAATCTAGGATGATATTCAGAAAATTTTTGTTGCCTACTTTTTGGAAGTGAAATCATTTTCGTGTGAAAATGCTTCACAAAGTTCAGTTTTCTCATCTTTATGTTTTTGAAATCTAGGTGGATATTCAGAAAATTTTTGTTGCCTGCTTTTTGGCGGCGAAATCTTGTTGATTATTGTGGGAAATTGTTTTAGCTGCTTAAATAACCTAAAATCATGTTTTAGGCCATTTTTCTCATCTTCAGGTTATTGAAATCTAGGTGAATCCTAAGAAAATATATGTTGCCTACTTTTTGGTGGTGAAATCTAGCTGATTTTCGTGGGGAAAATGCTTCATTAAGGCCAGTTTTCTTATCTTCATGTTTTTTAAATCGTGGCGGATATTCAGAAAATTTTATGTTGCCTACTTTTTGCTGGTGGACTCTTGTTGATTTTGGTGGACATTTTTTTTAGCTGCTTAAATAACCCAAAATCATGTTTTTGGACTGATATCTAGGTGGATAATGCGAAATTTTATGTTGCCTACTTTTTGGTGGTGAAATCTAGATGATTTTCGAGGGAAAATGCTTTATGTCTGCTGTGCCACGCACTCATACATACGTAAGTAATTTCCGACCTATACCAGTGGTTTCCCAATTAGTTCTCAAATCGATCAAAGGCCCTATACATAGTTGGTTATTAGCACCTTCACCATTCTTGAAACAGTACATTTGGGTATCGTATACAGATTAGGTAATAAGGAAGAAGAAAGGCTGTAGAGCGTAAAAGGATTCCCTTCCGATTCGATGGGGGAAATTTAGTTAGTCTAATGACTTGCCCCTGCTCGCAGCAAAAGGTAATCAGAAGGGCATCCTAAAAGGTAGCAGAAGGCGCTACGAATTACTTAGATAACGAAGAATTGAAGTCTTTACCGCCTCGTCGGAACTGTAACCACTGAGAAGGAATGAGTAATTGTTGTAATCCCTGCAGAGGACTCGAAATGGACAATTAGAAGCGTACAGTGAAGAGACATTAGAAAGTCTTAAGGGAATATAGTTCCGAGTTTGTCTCGAAGGAACATTAAAGTTAGTTTGATGCATCGATATTACCTTCAAAGAGTTTGCGCAGGAACATTAATCCCATCATGGTGCGTCTATGCTCTAGTGTAAGAAGTTTGAGCCTTATATGTGCAGGGAGTCTAAATAGTGGATCCCAACGTAGGTTTCCGCAGAGCAAACAAGAGGAATTGCTTTTGACCGATTCAATTCGTGCACACAGAGTAATTGATTCTTACTCCATAAGAAGATAATAGAACCAGTTAAAAATTTTAAGGACAGACTTGTGTTAAAATAACTCGCATTTCCTTTGATAACTCTTTGGCTTCACATTGAAAATGACTTTGCTGAATAAACTGAACAAGTGAACATGTTCTACCACAATTCTTTTTTTCGTTCAGTGACTTCAGGAACTCAATATTTAAATCAATCAAACTATCTGCTTTTGACATACTTGATTTTGTTTTTCTGGAGATTTGTCAAGTCAAGTTGACATATTTCCAGGGTGTTCTATATAATTACACGGTAATATTAAACTTACATTTAAAACGGAAATACCAATTATGTATTTTTACTCTGATCATAACAGTAATTTTGATTTTTATAAATTTTTTACCTGATAACAGTTATTGATGCTATAAAAGTCATCAATAAAAATTATTGGAAAGACTTGTCTTTTTAAAGTCATAGCATAAAAGTCTTTGCATATCGTACTAGTAAAACCATTGAGGAAAAACTTGAAACATAATCTTAATCTAGTTCAGTAATAACAAATAAAATTTTATTTATTATCTAATTTTATTAGTAAAATGCTGTGCAAGGATTCGGAAAGACAAATTATATCTCAAGTGGTCACTAGAATTTAGAAAATCCTCTCTACACTTACCCTCAAGTAGCTGTGCAGACCAACCTTTGTCAGTTTAATGAAAACTATCGAAAATTTTGTTCCTTAATATTTCGATAGTCGATGTCTATGTCGATTGGCTCAAAATGAAATACGAAGTGGATCGTTATCTAAAAGTTGAACATCGATATGCTTTACGATTTTGGGTCCATTTTTCAATCATTAGTCGAAATACGACAAAATTTGATTTATAAGCAAAAAAAAAAAAAAAGGTCAATTTGGTTAAACGAAGCATTATCAAACCTAAATTTATGTTCTAAAAAAATTGCTTAAAATAAACGAAATGAGAAGTGTCTAGATCATTTTGAAGAATAAAAAAAAAATATAAACCTAAATTAGTTGGCACTCTCACTGCATGGTGACCCTCCGCTAGTGTTTTTGAGATAAAAATTGTGAAGAATAATTTTTCGTTTTGAATTATAAAACAAAAATTGAATTTAAAAAATTATAGAAATTATTTTACACAAACTTAAAATTTTGTCCTATTTCTCATATTTTCTTAATATAGCATAACTTAGATAAAGAGTAAAATTTACGGTTATCTACAAAATTGTTCGATGTTTTAATCGATATGATCGATGTTTTTTTGAAGTCGTGCATCTTCGTGTCTGGAAGAAAAGCACGAAATGCCCCCAAGGCTAGTGCAGACCAAATAGTAGCTGGGTTCTAGGTGCTCATACTGACGATAAAAATATGAAAATATGGCACATCTGCCACCTTTAAACTTTAGTTTAATTAGCATTCGGTTGATGGGAAAATATTACAAATTAAAATGAAGTCACTTGCAAATGACTAAATAGTGGATCTGCAGCTTTCAAGCAACTGTTTGATTGTAAAATGCAAATAAGCGTGAAATGATCAAACAATTAAACCACAGTATATGAAACAAATATTTCCATATAAAAGTTATACAATCTGATTTCAAATAAATCAATTAAATCATTAAAATTCTAAACACCGATTAATAACAAGTGTCAATCAGCTAAGCTGATCAATCAAAGATCATTAATGTAGTAGGCCGAATCATATCTTAAAAACCCTTAATACCCCAACTAAATCTGCTTATTTGTTTCAAGAGTTCCCATGCAAATGTCAATAATGGAGCTGCTGCCCGCCATTAGGAACTAGTTTTCAAATAGCCAACATTCTAATCAGATTTATAAGCAAAACAATTCCCTCTCAAGTGGTCTGACGTCCACTCCAATTCTGGCCAAATAATAAGACAAGTTTTGTAGACAGTTTAAGCCGCTTTTAATTGTGCCCTTCTCCCTGTCTCTGTGTGTTGTTATGTCTGATAACATTATCGTAGCAAATACGCTCTACAATCGATTTAACTCCTCTACACCCTTCGCTGCCACTTCAATTCAATTTCATGTTGTTTTTTGACTAGTTTTCAAATGTTTTGTTGTTTTTTTTTTTTTTTTATCTTTTTTGATTGTTTCTACGCCACTTTTGGTGCCTGGCACCGTATCGCGGCTTTAAGCATAAATTATTTAACCAAAATAAAGTCTTTTTCCACATACACATAGAGAATTAATAGAAAACAGTTAAAACAAACGGCAGCCGTCGCTAAAATCGAAGAGTTTCTTTCACCCAAAGTGAAAAAATTAACATTTGTATTTTAGCAAGAATTAGTGCAAAACTTTTGCTGATGATCGATCTGTCAGACATTTTGTCGGCTGCTTCTGCTTCTGCTCCTCCTCCTCCTTCTCATCTATATAAGTGTGCCATGTCGTGGTCTTCAAAGTCATCGTCAATATTGTTATTGTTCATTAATTCATTCACGACACCTTTTCTCAACTCGAGCCCGAACTCTGACTCTGACAGTGAGTTGGCTTTTGGGTGTTGTTTTTTTTTTTTTTTTTTAGCCGCATCATCATGTTTATTTTCTCAGTTTGGGCTATTGTCTCTTCCCTCTCAACTGTGATTTAATGTGCATTTAATGGCCGTGTGATGTCTCCCTCTTGTCTGTGATTTGTGTAAATTTCCTTGTTTCAAGCATAGAACTGATGTTTGCCTAACCTTCGGCCGTTCGAGGGCGTTCTCTTTGGTTGTGAAAGCTGACGAATAAGTTAACAAAATGTCAAATGCATTAAAACGAATGATTGAATTGAATTTGCATATAATAGAGTTACAAAGTTTTGTAACTTTCAGAACCAAGGGATTTTGTTGAAGAAATAAGTAGGGTAACCATTGGAAGATTCATTGATGGGAAAGGTATAAACTTTGTTTGTAAAAAAAATATGTTTTCCGTTTTAATAAACACCTAAGTAAATTAATCAACTTTTTCAATCACTTTTAAATATTAGTTATCTTAGATATCGAAAAGCTAAAGTCAACCGTACCTGACATTGGGGCCATTCAGCAGATAATTTCGATTAGCGAGATTTGTGTTTTATGATTGCTGATTTTATATAGTATATTTTTATACCCTTGCAGAGGGTATATTAAAATTGTCACGATGTTTGTAACGCATAGAAGGAAGCATTTCCGACCACATTATATATATTCTTGATCAGCATGACGAGATGAGTTCATTTCCGTCTGTCCGTCCGTCCGTCTGTCCGTCTGTTTCTATGCTATCTCCTCCCTCAGTTTTACATACAAATACGCTGCACATTTGTCGGAATCGGCCGGATCGGATGACTATATCATATAGCTGCCATAGGAACGATCGGTCCAAAAACTAGTTCTAATGAGGAAAACTTTTTTGTTTTCCATCGTAGCGTCATCAATCGTGGTATATATTAGTTATATATGCTTACAAAATTCTGGAAAAATTTATAAAAATCGGATGACTATAGCATATAGCTGCCATATAAACGTTCGGTCCAAAAACTAGTTCTAGTGAGAAAAAACTTTTTGTTTTTCCATCGTAGCATCACCAATCGTGGTACATATTAGTTTTTTCTACAATTCTGAAAAATTGATCGAAATCGGAGACTATAGCATATAGCTGCATAGGAACGATCGGTCTAAAAACAAATTCTAGTGAGAAAACTTTTTGTTATCAATGGTAGCGCCCCTTCAAAACTGCAAGGGTTTTTTAAAAACATAGCCGATGTTAGCCTTCTATTTTTTTTTAGTTTTTGTTGGACTGCTCCCAAACTCAATTTTTATTTCCAATCGTTTTTTTTAATTTAACATAGTTTAAAAGAATGTAAACTCTGGTGCATATTTAAAGCCGCACCCAATTGTTTCAGTGCAATAACTGGTGAATGCAGATAAAAAGAGAATCAAAAATAAGATAAGCAAGAAAAAAAACAACAACACTAGCAATGCAAAATTAACCATTATATTTAAATTTTCGTTTTATGCTTGGTGCATATACAGTTGCGAAAAATATAATAGGACCACTATGACGCCTTGTCTAATTGATCAAAAAACAAACAATTAGTGTTGCGATTTTTTCAAGTCTTGTTTTTTTTTTTTTAATATTGCTTTGTATTCCCTAATAAGAAAAAAAGTAGAACTGCCCTTGAAATGGTTCTCAATATTTTGTTTTTATTTTTTTATGGATAAAAGAGCTCAAAAATGCGAAAAAATAATAGGACCACTTTGCATTCTTCATAGAAACCATATATTTGCAGAATTACTTTGACAACATAGGGTTAAGGGATTGAGACTTCGATTTTATTATTTTGATCATCAAGAGTAAGCTAAATCAAATCCAAGGCTCGTGGAAAACACTGGAGTTCGAAAAAATAGTGATATCATCAAAAAATCGAATTTGATTGGAAATCCTTTCAAGAAGTTGTTCGATTGGTTGGGCATTCAAAATAAAATAATACGGGGAACGCAATAAACTACAAAGAAAGACTGAAACAATTGCACAAAAGCGATTCTGGCCCAGTTTCGTCAAAAAGATGGATCCGCGAGGACAAGAGGGATCATTTTAGGGCTGCAACTGAGCTCAAAAAGGACCCAATATAACTGCGCCAGTGCAAAAAGTTCACACATGACCCAGTGAACAAAACTCAAAAGCCCAGAGGCCCAGGAACAGTCCCCTCTTTTAAAAGCCACACATATTAGTAAGCGCATGGAATTCGCAAAGAACATCTTAATTGGACATCCACACAATGTGGGAATATTTTATAGAAATATTGCAGTTAAGTTGTTATGTTTTCGTGAAAAGGTTCTCCATTTATACGCCAGAGTTCTCTTAACTCAGAAAACAATCCAAAATACACTGGAAAAATCATTAAATATGAAGGCTCAAGCGTAATGGTATTTGGATCTTTTTTCTTACATGGAGTAGGTCGACTATATTGTATGAAAAACCTTAATGGATCAGCATGTATACGGTTATGTTTTTGATATTTTGATGCTTCCTAACACAGAATATGAGATGCCGCTAGTTTGCGACTTTCAACGAGACAATGACCCAGGAAAACCAAAGGAATGGTTAAGAAAACATTTTTGTGAAAGTTTTTGAATGGCTCATGCAGTCATCAGACCTAATCCCATTGAAAATCGGTGGTCTAATATCAAAAGGCAGTTACTACAGTTAAGCCAACCATCATCGGATCAGTATGGGAAGACTTTCAGGAGTCCTGAAACAAGATTCCTTTTAAACGGTTTCAGGACTTAAAAGAATCGATTCCCAGGACATTGCAGCCTTTATAGCCAATAAAGGCATCCCAAATAAACATGAAATTTATTGAATAATCTTAGCTTTAATATACAATATGTTTCAGTAATCATTTAAGAGATTTTTGTAATTTTAAGTGCATATTTGATGAGTGGTCCTATTATTTTTTTCGCCTAATTTCCCTATTTTTTCATAAAATTCCTTAAATTTGTTAAAAAACGGTAAATAAACCACAGATTTTTTTCGTTTCATAATTTTTAAGAGTCTTCTCTTTCTATAAACGTATTCAAAGGTTTCTAAATGTTACAAATGAAAGCTATAACGTCTTTGGAAAATTTGCTTGTGAGGTGGTCCTATTATTTTTATCAGCAGCTGTATAGCCGCACTGTATAATTTATTATTTATAATTTTTTGGTTAGCGATCACTTCGGTTGTGCCAATATATTTGATAAGTAAAATTGGCATTTTTTTTGTGAATTAAAATAATATTTTAGAAGAATCAAGATTATAATGGACAAAAAATGGCAATGAACCCAAGCCAAAGCTGAGTTAGCGAGATCATGATTTTGATTCCCTTTTTATCGGTATTCACCAATTATTGCTCTCCCCTCTGTGAGTCCGCGTACACTGAACAAATTGGGTGCGGCTATAAATATGCACCAGAGTTGAGAAGGGTAAGTTAGGCAATTTACCCCGCAATTTATAAAAATAAACGTTCCAAGTTTGTGGAAATTCAAGGAGAACTTCAGATTTTTGCAGTTTTAGGCATCTATCTTTTTTTTTTTTGGAAATTTGTTTTAGCTGAGGAAAATCTAGATTGATGTTATTTAAAGTGAAAAAAATGAGAAAATTCAGTTACGAGACTTTTCGGGTATGTTTCGGTTTTTTCGGTTTATCGATTAAAAAATCTTTTTTCTTTTCTGAATACGGATCCGGTTCAGGTTCCGTTTTGATACCCTGATATTAGCTAAAACATTTAAGGTACACAAAATGAAGCAACTCTTGATGTATACAAAATATGGCTAAAGATAATAAACTTTGGAAAATCACATAAGTTAATGAACTTATGGGTATTCTACTAGGAAAAATTAAATTTTTTTGAATCAAAGATTAATTCTTTCCATTTTCATGTCACGTATCAAGCCTTCCTTTCTAGCCTTCAAGTTTTTAAGTAATTACACTGGCGTCTAGAATTATATGTCTATATACATATACATGGTTATTAATTATAATGACATTCTTACCACAACATACATAAGTATATTAACACCTTTCCCATTAAAAATTAATAATAATGAATAGATTCGAGATGTGTGTGTGTGTGTGTGTGTGTGTGAAAACTCCAAGCAGCATAATTAAAACTTAAGTTATTAGACAACTAAAAAACTACAGTCTATGCAATCAATTAGCAAACAACGACACAAGCTTGCATGCGAGTTCAAACAATGGAGGGGGACCTTTAATTAAAATCTCACGAAGCATTTCAAACCAAGGACATGTGTGTGGGCAAGCACGCGGCTCATGTCAACTCAGTAGCGCGAGCTTCTTTATGTGGGTTGGTGCATCTTTTTACAAGACAACCAATTCATCATCACATCCCATCTCTTAGAATATGTGTCAAAAACTGAAACTGAAGCGGATGTCAATGATCATATTGTTGAAATGTACGCGGATGTGTGTAAGCAGTTCTGATTGACTGCTGACAGTTTTGCGTGGGCGTTGGCCATATAGCAACAGTTGGCTCGTTTGGGTAATTAGATCAGACTAGATTGGACCCTGGTAGCCGGAGTAGTGAGAGCTTGGGCAGTAAATGGAAATTAATTTACAAAGAATTATTTGTTGGTTTGAGTTCATAAGATTTCTAACTGACTATACATCTATACATATATATAAAAGTGAAAGTATGTTTGTATGTTTGTTCCTTATAGGCGTCTAAACCACTGAACCGATCTTCATGAAATTTTCACTGCATATTCATGTCGATCAGAAAAGAGTCATAGGCTATGTGCCAAGTCTGTGAACCGGTTCGAAAGCGGCTTAAACAGGTTCAAAAGTGGTTCACAACCATATAGCTATGATCTTGAAATTTTTGTGCATAGGTTAGTCATTTGGAGACAGACATTACACTGGTTCCGAACCTGCTGAACTATCGATAGTCAACGATAGTTTTTTGAAAACCATCGATAGTCAACGATAGTTTTCGATAGTATGTTAATTTAAACGCTCACGTTAAAAAATAAATATTATAATTTTAAATTAAAAAAGCAAACATAAAAAATGGTTTCCGTCACTTTTAGTTTCAACTTTAGCAATAATATTGGGTTGTGGGTTCAGATTAGATATATATACCAAATCAAGCATTCAAATTATTCTGAAAAATGTATTTCTCCATGCTAGGATCCAAAATAGAGGTCATTCTTGAGATTGTTTTTTGCTCAGAGATGAAATCGGGTTTTTATTGACTTAAGTAATATAAGATGCAACATTTTTCCTTTGCTTATATTTAAATCTAGTGATAGATGCTCCTCCTTGCGGTATAGGCTATTATGAATGGTATCTCAAGGGAACAGTAACATATTTTCAACCAGAAATCATTTTGGAGTTAAGTCAATATTTTATGCATGTTCTTTAATATATTTATTTCGTTGGCAGTAAATGAACCAACCTTTTTTAGTGGTTTGTAAAGCTTTCAAACAAACTATCTAAAACTATCGATAGTGTAGGGCTACTATTGATGGCGACTCGATAGCGCCTAACCATAGTTCTCCACCTCTAGTTCAAAGCCAATTTTCAAAAATTATTGAAGCTATAAACCTGAAATTTTGTGGTGATTGTAAGTTATATAGAAAAATACATTTCACTGGTTCGAGAATGGTTTCAAAACCGCTGAACCGGTTTAAAAATGGTTAAGAGCCTAATCTCAGAAATGATTAAAGGTATAAACTAGAAAATAAAATGGATTGAGACATTTTACCGGTTCAAAACCGGTTACAAACCCGAATAATCCGGTTCAATAGTGGTTCTAAAAATTCCGTGAGCGTGGTTTGAGACCGGTTTCGAACCAATTTAATAAAATTGGTTAAAAAGTTGTACTTTCAAACAGTTTAAGGGGCACACCTAGTGTAAAGGCCTAAAAATGTAATTTTTGGGAAGTTTTATAAAAAAACTACTTTATTAATTGTTCCAAAAATTTAAGAGTATATTTATACATGTTTTAAGAATATACAGTGAAATTTTTTAAAAAAATTTAATATTTTGTAAGAAAAGAAAAAGAAACAGTCCTCCTCTGCTGTAGTAATTCCGGCCGTCTCCGTGGATGAAATTTACAAAAAAAAAAAAAAAAAACTCGTTAAACTAGAAGATATTGTCCGTACCATGACCTACGATCAAAAAAAAAAAATAAAAATTGACAAAATGGCGGCCTTTTTTTTTTAAAAGTCGAATTTCACCCAAAATATTGGTCGTTTTTTGCCTGCCAAAATTCGATTTTTGATCAGATCAAGAAACCGATAGGTTTCTTAGATATAAAGAACATGTAGAGAAAAAATTCGGTAGTGAACGGATAATTTTTCTTTGAGTAATCACTACTGCAAATTCGGAAAATGCTGTTTCGAGAAAAACGCGTTTAAAATCGCTAATAAAACTCCCTAGCTACCGAGCGGCTTTTCTTTAAGTGGCTATAAATCAAAAACTATTTGAGGTATCGATTTGAAATATATATTATATATATATATTATTTATATTATATATTATAACTTTTTGGATAAAAAATTTTGAAATAACAATTATTTTCTAATTTTTACATAAAAATTTAAAAATAATCGTTATTCTATGATTTTAAAATAAAAATTTTGTTTTAACAGTTAAATGTTAATTTTTATATAACAATTTTTGAATAACAGTTAAAAAATAATTTTTATTATAAAAATTTAAATTAATTTTATTTTGTAATTTTATAATAAAGATTACTTTTTAATTGTTATGAAAAATTTTTATTATAAAATTTTTTATAAAAATTACTTATCTAGTAGCCGTTTTAAATTATAGAATATCTTTGATAGAAGGATACAAGATTTACTTAAACCTACTAGATTAGTAATTTTTATAAAAATTTTTTATTATAAAAAAATTTTCATAACAATTAAAAATTAATTTTTATTATAAAAATTACAAAATAGAAATTAATTTAAATTTTATAATAAAAATTAGTTTTAACTGTTATTCAAAAATTTTTATATACAAATTACCAATTAACTGTTAAAACAAAATTTTTATTTAAAAATAATAATATAACAATTTCAAAATTTTTTTGTTATAAAAATTGCAAATAAAAATTTATCCCATTTAAGGACTCGCCATTCAAAATTATGAAGATTCATGTACTCCATTTTATCAGGGGATCCATATTTCGTAGTATTTTTTTTCACTTCCATAACTGTTATTTTCGGTCCCTGGTTATTTTTATAGATGTAATCTATCGAAATATGAAAAAATAAATTTTTTTTTTAAATTTCACACTATGTGTGACCCTTAAAAAGAGATTTTTATGATAAAGTAAGCTTCATAAAGTTCTCGGCTAAATGTATTTAAATGTATTTCTATACTATCCGCTTAGTAGGTCTGAAAGAATTCCTAAATTTCATAAAAAATCCTGACTAATTCTATTCAAAATTAGCTAGAAAATAAAAATTTGCTGTGTGGATTTATAACCGTTAGAATAGTGATTCAGAGCCTTAACTGCTACAAAGTTAGATATTTTTCAGAGTGTAAAACCCGTTCCGTTTCAGTTTGACCCAAATCGTATGAGAATAGGGTCGTTATTGGAGTCGAAAGCAATGGAATAAATTCTCTTATAACGTTATCAAAATTTTCTTAATTATATGAAAGAACAATTAACACAATTTTTTAAGGACCCGAGCGGCGCCGACTTAATAGCCATTTCTTAACACTTGCAAATCTTTTCAAGTTCTTTTGTGGCTGGACAGCGTAACCTGTTGAGCCACATTCCACACTTCACTCCTGTTAACCGGATCTGAAACAACCGCTGTACGTCCTTGAACTCCTTCTCTCCTCAGTCTTAAATTCCCGTTCTAGTTGGTGAAGGGCTTTCAGATTGCAGCTGGGCTGATAAAGGCAAAGACGAAGACGTGCCTCTTGCTTCAAGTTTATTTATAGATCATTATTAGCGGCAGAGGCAGCATCTCCCTCCTCAGTGCCTCAAGGTTGCCATACATCCAATGACCAAAGACGGCGGCATCATTGTTTGACTTTGGCTTACTAGAACTCAATTTCTTGATCATTAATCACAAAAACATTACATGGCTAGAGCTTTGCCTGTGTTGTGTGTTTGCCTTATTATCATCATTAACTGAATTTATTTTTAATTTTTTTTTTTTTTTGTGTAGCTCAAGATTCCCTTCAACGTGACATTCGCTTTGCGTGCTCGCGATCTGGTGGTCAGCATTGGCAAGAAAACATTAAAAGTGGGCCTGAAAGGTCAAGAGCCCATTATCGATGGTGAACTGAGTGGTGAAGTCAAACAAGAGGAATCGGTTTGGGTTTTGCAAGATAGTAAAACGGTCTTAATCACATTGGAGAAGATTGGCAAAATGAATTGGTGGAATCGTTTGATAACCACAGATCCAGAAATCTCTACACGTAAAATTAATCCAGAACCCTCCAAGCTATCGGATTTGGATGGCGAGACACGTGGCATGGTGGAGAAAATGATGTACGATCAGCGTCAAAAGGAAATGGGTTTGCCCACCAGCGAAGATCGCAAGAAACAGGATATACTAGAGAAGTAAGTGTGGTTATATTTCTACAATAAATTTTATTTGAATTTCTTACTTTTCTTTTTTTTTTTTGCAGGTTCAAGCAACAACATCCCGAAATGGACTTTTCCAAGTGTAAATTTAATTAGTTTATATCAGTTTCAGTATCAACTTTTGCACATTTGAAATGTGCCATCCGATTTATGTTTCCAATAAAACAATTTGTATAACCTTAAATGATTTCAGTTTCAGTTTTCAGCTTTGGCCAACTTGAATCAAATGCCGCCGTTTCCCCAACAGCTGCTGCCGATCTCCGCAAAGTGATAAAAGTAAATTTTTGGTATTTTAATTGTGGCTTAAAATGCAATTAATTTTGTGCTAATTTGTGTTTAGAGTTCTCAGATTGAAATCAAAAACCATTGTGGGGGGGCCTGGCACCGCTTTTCCCCCCTTTCTGTAGTTCTCTTTCTTTCACTGGGTCGTTGATCTGGCCAAACGGGTGTTGGATTATAAATTTTGTGTCTCTGATAATTTGACTAATTTTGTTTAATTGCCCCTCCCTCCCTGCCCCCCTTTCAACTAATTGGTTAGAGTGCCATAAAAAATAAATACCATAGCAGATATAAATCGAACTGTTTAATCCAAAGTGACTGGTTTTATATGCCACGCGCCAACGTTTTGTTGTTTGCCAGATTAGAGTTGATTAAGTGAGAATTAAGAAATGAAATAACGTTTTTTTTTTGTCTATTTAAGGTTAATTTCGAAACTATTGCAATTAGCTCAGTTCAGAACTCTTAGTTTGATTAGCGTTTGTCAAAAGAAAATAAAGAAAGAATATAATGGGATGTAAAGCGGCTCTGACCTACTTCATTGCACGCTAACCAGCGACTGATTGGTTTTGCTGATTTTTTTTTTTAAATTTTTGTGTCTGTGTGAATGTGTTCGTACCACAGCCCATGAATAATGGACTCAACGATTGCTCGGTCGCCACCATTTAACAGAAAAATTAATCAGCTGTTCTTTGTTATTGTCGCTCTCTGAGTACAGTCAAGACAATGTCCGTCTCGCTCTAACCACCGTGTTGTCCTACTGAACTCGCTGGCAACATTTTAAAATTATCTACATGCGTATTATCGCTTAACAGCGCCCAAAATTGAGAGGCAGCGCCAATTTTGTCTCTAATACTTATTGCTCCATGTTCATACATCAGGCGGTATGGGGGTTCATTAGATTTTCGTTCAATTGTCGAAAGTCTAAGTCAGCGGTGGGCAAACTCTTGCTCCCAGAGTTAATTTTTTGTAGCTGGCGTCACTGAGTCACAGGCACTTGCTTTGCTTCGAAAACAATATCAAAAATAAAATGCATAGAATTCCGGCGTCAGATCGCAGCAAGAAGCAGACGGCAGCAAAAACAAAATACACGCAGTGTAGGCGACCGAGACTGAGGCTTACCAATTTTTAACCATTTTATATTTTTTGTTGTTTCCTTTTTTATTGTTTCTATGTTTTAAAATTATCAACCAAAAAATTTAAAAACAAAAAATTAATTTTTTTTTGGTCGAATTATTATAAAAAAAACTGTTTTTTTTTTAAATAATTTCTAACTATAAACAAGTGGATTCTGCTACGCTCTTGGTGGAACTATTACCGGTGCGGTAAATTAGTTTTTTTCCATTTTCGGAATGTTCATATATTTAAGTATATTCTCTGAAAATTTCAAACAAATCCGGTAAATATTTTCTAAGATATACCGATGTTGCTAAAGCCGTATTCCCAAATTATGAAGATCTCATCAACGAAAAATTATTATTAAAAAAATAATGCAAGTTTTAGGGTCGATTTCTAATGTTCCTGATTTTCAAATCCAGTTTCTTTTAGAGAAAATATTTGTTGCCTACTTTTAGGAGGATTAAAAATATATGCTTGCTGCGTACGATATTTAACGCGGCCTAAAAGTAGGCAACTTAAATGTTCTAGTTTTTAAAAACAGGAACATTAGAAAACGGTCCTTAGTCGGGTTAAATGAAAAATAGCTCCGAAAATCAATCTGTGAAGGAAAAATAGCTCGTCGAAAACATCAATTCGATCTATTAGAAGATGCTGATGCTGCAAAGGTTATCATTTTATGGCCCTGGAATAGAAGACACCATGTAAGTTTAAGAAAAAAATGTTAACTATGTGTGAACTTCTATTGAAACTTTAAACACGTTTTTTTCAAAACTGTTTTCAAAGTGAGCGCTGTATCTCAAAAACGGCTGAAGCGATCGATCTGAAATTTTCACACAACCGTCTTAGATATATTCTACTGGGATTGATCGAAGGATTAAGATATCCGACACTTATTTCTATTTTTTTAACCATTTTTCTGAAAAATGTTAGTCCAAAATTATTTTTTTTTTTTAAATTGTCGTAATTTGATCAAACATTGAAATTTTAACTCAATCCCAGCATTCATCTAACCCCTAAAAGAATCTATCTGTTTTTTATACACTTGAAAAGTGTATATTAATTTTGCCCAGAAGTTTGTAACGCATAGAAATATTCATTTCCGACCCCATAAACTATATATATTCTTTATCAGGACGACGAGCTGAGTTCAATTCCGTCTGTCCGTCTGTCTGTCCCTCTGTCCGTCTGTCTGTTTCTACGCGAACTAGTGCCTCAATTTAAAAGATATCGAGCTAAAATTTTGCATAGGGTCTTCTTTTTACTGCACGCAACTAATATGTCGGAACCGGCCGGATCGGATGACTATATCATATAGCTGCCATAGGAACGATCGGTCTAAAACTAGTTCTAGTTGAGAAAACTTTTTTGTTTTCCATCGTAGCGTCACTAATCTTGGTATATGTTAGTTTTATATGCTTTCACATAATTCTGGAAAAATGTATCAAAATCGGATCACTATAGCATATAGCTGCCATAGGAACGATCGGTCGAAAAATAAGTATTTCGTAAGAAAAACTTTTTTTGATTTCCATCGTAGCGTCTCCAATCTTGGTATATATTTGTTTTATATGCTTCCACACAATTCTGAAAAAATTTATCAAAATCGGATGACAAAAAAATACATAATATACTGTACATATTGTTAAACGGTCGGTCAAAAAACTACTTCTAGTGAGAAAAACTTTTTTGTTTTCTATCGTAACGTCTCCAATCTTGTATATATTAGTTTTATCGTTTCACATAATTTTGAGAAAAAATTTATCAAAATCGGATGACTAAATAGCATATAGCTGATAGGACGATCGTTTCGGAAAATGTGTTTTACTAAGAAATAGTTTTTTTATGGTATCAAATTTTTATTATCAATGATTGAAAAATTTTTAAATTTTTGATATCTATATCCTATATAATTTTTTTCCAGTTAAATCAGCTTTGAGTTAAGTTTTCAAGTGTATTAAAACTTCGGCACAGTCAACTAGCCTTCGATAATCCTAGCATTCTTACCCTAAAGAATTTTTATTTTTTATTTCAGCCAAACCAGAGATAAAGTAATCACCGCCAAACGCCTTTTTTAAGCAGGAGCTTTAGGAGATTGTTTACAGGAGCCGTATTCTTCAATATTTTAACATGTCTAATGAAATTAAAATAGGATACCATTAAAAAACTTCCAAGTACAATAAAATACCTTTCTAAAAAAAATTATTGAAAAAATCTTTTTGGGCTTGCAACTGCCTGATAACCAAAGAATTTACAATACCTAGAAGCCACATCCCATACAAACAAATTTGTATGGCGGGTCCTGTTGGTGGAATTGTTATTAAGCTCACGAGCCAATACGGAAAGATTACGAAGCTTGGAGTTACGAAGCATCACACATTCTAAAAATATAATAATTAGGAAGTTAACTCTCATTTGACCACTAACCTGGCGATATGAAAAACTAAGACAAGATTCAAAAAATTTTGTATGAGATGTCGCTTCTGGGTGTTGTAAATTCTTTGGTATAACCCCTGAAGGCTTCCACTTCAAACTTCTCACTCTCACGTCGCGCATTTAGCAGAAGCTCTGAATTCCCAAATTTCTCTGGCCTTTCCATGATTGGAACGCGAATGAATTTCTACACTAGCATCTTTTTCTCAGCATGACTAAATTTCGCGGGATATTCTTAAATTCATTTACTGATTAACTCTGGGGCCAATTGATGACTCAAGCTATGTCTACATTTAGGTAGCATTTCCATTTTTATGAATATGCCAAAAATGAAATGAGTCATAAATGAAATGTGATTCTTTCCAGCTGATAAGCTGCAAGAAGTAAGTGGCTGGTTAATCAGAGCCAAGTTCTAAGAACTGGTCCATCTCTAGTTGCTTGCACGTTTGTTACGCCCCAAAAAAAAAAAAGATAAAAAAAACCTTTGGCTATTATCTCATTAATTAAATAAAATGGTATTTTAAACTGTGTTTAACAAGCCGCAGAAAAAACTCTAATTAATTAATAGTTTCCTCACAATGGGAAAAGGGGGAGGGGGAGGCAAGTCAAACATACATAAGATCATCGTTGTATCATTATGATGGACAAACGAATCATTTTTTCTTTGTGTGTGTGTGTGTGTGTGTGGGAGTGTGTCAGTCGAGCGTACGCTTCAATTAATTACTAATTAATATAATTAATTATTGCGACCAAAAAAAAAAAATTGTGGGGGTGCTGGCTAAAAGGAGATTGAGCAAGAAAAAAATGTAACAAATTGTTATTCAAATGTAGAACCGGACTTCAAGATTTCAGATTTCGAATGGGAAAGTACAAAAAAACCATAAAAATTATGTATCCGCTTAGGTAACCGGTTCAAATAGAGAAAGACTAAAGAAAGAGAAAGCCAATGAGGCCAAAGAATTGACCGTTATATCATTCATGCTGTAAGTCAATTCCTATAAATAGCCCCTAAAAAAAAAGATGGAAAATTTTGTATGCGAATCAAATTGAACTGTTAAAATGACGCACGTGATGAATTGAACAAAAATTCGACTTCTACTTATTTGCTTGTTCTGTTCTCTGTCTTTTGTTTGAATCCGGGTGCCCAGACTCATTCAGCTTATTATTCTTGCTATTATTATTATTTTTTTTTTTTTTTTTTTTTGATGTGGGTAATTTCGAGTGTTTCCCACATTTCGGGCAGCAACAACGATTCCTTTGGGGCTTGCTTGATGGGTCGCGTGGGGTATTTCAAACTCAATTTTCGATTCGTTTTTGTTATTTTTAGCATTCGAAATGCTGTTTCGCCCATTAACTATAACTATTTTTGTGCCAGCGTCATGCTCCGCCCTACTCATTGTCGTTGTCTCGCCCCATAAATTCGTCTAGACCAAACAAAAGACTTAGGCAACAAACTTGCTTAGAAACTCATTTCGCTGGAAAGTCTTAAAATAGCAAGCAAGCAGCTTTTCGTCGGTCAGCCCAGGCAGACAGACCACACCAGACTGAAGGTCAATAAAGCTTACAAAATTAATACATTTTACAGCAAAAAAAAAAAAAAAAATAACCAACGAAAAAGTAGGTGGGGCCCACCACCACTGTCACAGCTTGGTGACCAACTGCAGCAGGCATTAAGGTAATAACAGTAAATGTCTGTATCTGAATCTGAATCATTTTACCAAGTGGAATAAAAACACTAGAGATGCACACGTGACTCACCGACTCACAGGTTTTTTAAGTGTTTTTAAAAAACTTCTGGAGAGAATTTTATTAATTAAATAATAAAATTGGCAATTAAGGTCTCAAAAAAAAGATGATGTTTTTTTCATGATTCCACTCCAGGTTATCGGAAATAAAAACAGTAAATGAGATTATGATCAGAATTGATATAATTCTGGCCCGTACCTCAATCATATTTTTCAATATTTTTTTAAATATTGACGGCAATTTAAAAAGAATTATTTGATTTTTCAAGTTTTTGTTCTGTAGTTTAGTGTACAAAAAATAGTAAAAAAATGTTTTTCCCCTTAATTGAGGTACGAGCTCGAATTACTTCAATTCTGCGTTGATTGCAACATGGCTGATTAAAATCGGTTCAGTAGAACTGCCGCAATCATGCCTACCAGTTGAAAAACGTGGTTTCGAGAAAAACGCACTTAAAGTTTCGAGCAACGTAAAATATGCGCACTTGAGCAAGAACATTGCTTCACTAAAGTGGGTATATTTGCTAAACTTTTTTTGAAAATGGTTTGAAGGGAATGAAAGGGGAATGTCCAAGTTATAATAAAAATGCG
Source organism: Lordiphosa mommai (assembly GCA_018904225.1). Classification (NCBI taxonomy): domain Eukaryota; kingdom Metazoa; phylum Arthropoda; class Insecta; order Diptera; family Drosophilidae; genus Lordiphosa; species Lordiphosa mommai. The sequence continues at coordinate 20,041 of JAEIFT010000941.1, forward strand.
AAACAAAAAAATCGATCAAACATTTTTTCAAAGTTAGAAGACCCGCTTAAGATAGTGCGGTTGTTGGTTTTTATACACTTGAAAAGTGTATATTAATTTTGCCCAGATGTTTGTAACGCATAGAAATATTCATTTCCGACCCCATAAACTATATATATTCTTGATCAGGACGACGAGCTGAGTTCATTTCCGCCTGTCCGTCTGTCTGTCTGTCTGTCTGTCTGTCTGTCTGTCTGTCCGTCTGTCCGTCTGTCTGTCTGTCCGTCTGTCTGTCTGTCTGTCCGTCTGTCTGTCTGTCCGTCTGTCTGTCCGTCTGTCTGTCCGTCTGTCCGTCCGTCTGTCTGTCCGTCTGTCTGTCCGTCTGTCTGTCTGTCCGTCTGTCCGTCTGTCCGTCTGTCCTGTCTGTCTGTCCGTCTGTCTGTCTGTCCGTCTGTCTGTCCGTCTGTCTGTCCGTCTCTCAGTTTTAAAGCTATCGAGCTGAAATTGTGCACAAAGTCTTCTTTTTACTGCACGCTACTAATATGTCGGAACCGGCCGGATCGGGTGACTATATCATATATCTGCCATTGGAACGATCGGTCTAAGAACTAGTTCTAGTGAGAAAAACTTTTTTTTTTCCATTGAAGCGTCACTAATCTTGGTATATGTTAGTTTTATATGCTTATACATAATATAGGAAAAATTAATCAAAATCGGATCACTATAGCATATAGCTGTCATAGAAACGGTCGGTCAAAAAACTAGTTCTAGTGAGAAAAACTTTTTTATTTTCTATCGTAGCGTCCCTAATCTTGGTATAAATTAGTTTTATATGCTTTCACATAATTTTGAAAAAATTTATCAAGGTCGGATGACTATAGCATATAGCATTTTATATGGTATCCAAATTTTTATTATCAAGTTTAAAATTTTAATTGAATATCTGAAATCTATATCCTATTTATATTTTACTGGTTAAATCAGTTGGAGTAAAGTTTTTCAAGTGTATGAAAACTTCGGCACAGTCGAAGTTAGCTTTGCCTTCTCGTTTTTTTTTAACCTAGGCACAATTTAAATACTTTTATAATTTTTCCTCTTACAACATGGCGGTGCCAGTCTTAGAAATTTTGAAATTTTGTGTGAACATGTACGGCCACACTATAAGTTAAAGAGAAGACATACTGAGTTATATAACACTGTTACTTTAAATATTTAGTCACAGTGTGATTTGATGTTTGATAATCACAGTTGCTTAATCGTATCCGTACGTCGAGATAGCTCATCTCTTATTTATAGGCTAAAAGGGACCGTATTTTCTGCAGGTTTCATGGCTTCATAGAAAACACATGAGTTTCAGGAATATCAAAACTGTGAAATAGTAATGGCTTTCGTTGTAATTGCAAGTTAGCCGTATGGCTCAACTCTACTAAACATACATTCAATGTGCGATCAGGACGATCTTTGTCTGGAGTATGGAGTGTGACCATCATAAGAAGCTTTTAATATTATTTCATGGCCTGCAGTATGACTTTTCGGTAAATTAATGCTAAACAGTAAAGCATTCCGCAAACTACCTTAATTTTTGCTTGAACATAGGTTGACAAATTGATTTGGAAAAATCTAATACAATATTAAATTCGAAATATTTATGGTGGCATTTCTATTTTCAATGAAAACTTATTTTCGATTAATTGGTTGATATTGTTTAGGAACCTTGAACCTTAATTTTAATTCCATAAATAGAAACAATTCATAACTTTGTTTATTTTGTATTATTGATTAAATTTAGTAATTCTAATATAAATATTTTTGCTTACAATTTCTGTTACTCTAACATCTTGTTTAAAAATACAATTTTGAAGTTTTTAAGATACCCATTTTATTATTTAACTAATTAAAGCAAAATCGATCAAGTTTTACAACAACAAGAAACATAAATCTGCAGCAGGTTACTTCAGTCAGAACTGATCACTTTTAAATTAAAATCAAATCACTCACGCATCTCTAGTGGAAGACTTAAGAACCAGACTTCAGTCTCTGTCTCTCTCTCTGCCTCTGTCTCTTGTCTGTTTCTGGCTACTTCTTGACGCTTGGTTTTGGTGGGCTTGTCAACTGGCCTGCCTGCCAATGAACTGTTCAGTGTGTCTGTGTCTGGCTTTAAAAAAAAAAAGAAGATGTGCAGCCAAGTCCCAGAGATTAATGTCTCCATCGTGCAATGTCTTATACCACAAATCGTTTGGCATTTCATCAGCCAATTGGCAGTTCTAAGTTGTTCTTTGTGACTGCCTTGCCAATATCCGGCTGCGTTCCCGGACTTGGACTTGCAGTCGCCCACGTTGCGTTCACTTTTGGGTTGCAAATTGCCTGCAGGAATTTGCAATTAGCTTGGTTTATCGCAAAATTTGCATATTACAATATTTTGCCCAACAATTCGCCACTTTTGATATTGATCAAATTATATTGGTGACTAATAATTCTATGGTATTTAGAGTGCTCGGTCAACACTCTCTCTTTAAGCATATTAAGTAATCACCATTTATTAATAAAACAATAATATCATTGTTAATCGTTTTAATCATCAACCGGGGGGGAATGTTGTGTGAAAGGCAACAAATTACTGGTGCCAAATGATGATGATGAGGCATTTGAATTTGAATGAATGCTAATTGAAGCATCTCTCATAGCATAGATATGCAGTGAATGCTGGAAGCAACTATGTGAATACTTAGATACAAGGAAGTTCTTGTTCTAAAATAATTTAGTTTGAATTGCATAAGATTCTTGTTTTGAGGTGCTTAAGACTAAATTGCATAGGCAAAAAACCAGTTTAATTGTTTTTTATTGTATCATTAATGCTGTAATTAAATATTGTAAATAGTGTATGCAAATCATATATTATAATTAAAAACTGTAAATTGGATTTATCATATTTGATTATAGTTTAAAACAGGTAAAGAGCCATTTATGTTAAAATAAATTAAAAAGGGGCCCTGAAGAAGTCAAGTCACATGCAAAATTAATAAAGTAGTAAGTAAGTACAATAAAATAGAACAGATTGCCAGCAAGTTCTTAACCCATAGCGGGCTGATCTTTCAACTGTCGCTTAGGAGACATGAATTTGGCGAAATATTGCCTAAGAATTACTATTGATTGCCTAAGAATACTATGAATTGCCTAAGATTACTAAGATCTAAATGCGATTCTTAATGAAGTGAGTTGAAAGACATTAATATACAAAACCAAAATACTTTGGTAACGCATTTTTACTGATCCCGCTTAAGCAGGCCCTGCTCTTTCTTTTTCAGTTGCCCTAAATAAATTTTGAATTCGACCGAATAAGTTTACTCATCGAAAAAAATATTTTAAAAACTTGTGATGGGTGGCAATAATTAATGGGTGATATTCAATTTAAATTTTGTTTATTTCAGAAAATGTTCATGCAATAATAGTCATGTTCTCATAGATGGAGTTGGTGAACAACATTTTCTATATGGACATTTCGGATTAAAGATTTACCAGGAGTCAATTTTTAAAGTTGCCAACACGAATATAAAATTTCTCTACAACTATCCATATTACCAATATCAACACAGATGTTTACCTACTTTGAACAACAATTTTGCTGCTCAAAAATTTTGGATTTTCAAGGCCATAAAATAGCTTTCTACTAAATGAGTTGGTCCCAACATTTTGTACCCTCTAATGTTAAAACTAATTTAAAATCTCTTTTGGCTTGTCATTTATTAAGAGTATAAATCGGATAACGTACGAAACTAAAAATTGGGTTTTATTTTTATACCGTGAAAAGTATATTAATTTTTAAGTTTGTAACGCGTAAATATTCATTTCGACCACATAAACTATATATATTCTTGATCAGGACGACAGTGAATTCATTTTGTCCGTCCGTCTGTCCATCGTCTGTCTGTCCGTCTGTCTGTCCGTCTGTCTGTCCGTCTGTCTGTCCATCAGTCCGTCTCTGTCTGTTTCTACGCGAACTGATCTCTCAGTTTTAAAGCTATCAGCTGAAATGAACAGAGTCTTCTTTTTACGCCGCAACTAATATGTCAACCGGCCGGATCGGATAACTATATCCTTAAGCTGCCATAGGAACAATCGGTCTGGAGACTAGTTTTTGGAAAAACTTTTTGTTTTCCCATCGTAGCGTAACTAATCTTGGTATATGTTAGTTTTATGTGCTTCCACAATTCTGGAAAAAATTTATCAAAATCGGATCACTATAGCATATAGCTGCCATAGAAACGGTCGGTCCAAAAGTTGTGAGAAAAACTACTCTCCAGAGTATATTGGGTTTAACTAAATGTATGTAACAGCCAGAAGGAAGCATCTCCGACCCTAAAGTATATATATTCTTGATCAGCATCAACAGCCGAGTCGATATAGCCATGTCCGTCTGTCCGTCTGTCCGTCTGTCCGTCCGTCTGTCCGTCTGTCCCGTCTGTCCTTATGAACGAAGAGATCTCAGAGATGGTAAGAGATAGAGGTTTGAAGTGTATGGAACATATATTTCTTCTACTTGCAGGCAGATCAAGTTTAGTTTTGATTTTTGCCACGCCCCTGCCTCCCCCGCAAATTAAAAAAACTGAATATCTTCCACAATTTTGGAGTTAGGTTGTTCGAACCTTTTAGACATATATTCTACTCATCATTTCTTATCAAGCCCCCATACATCGTTTTCCGATCAGATGAACAATAGTAGCGCTATGTGTCACAAGAAAATTTAATGCAACGCAACAACAACACCCGCAGCCACTTACGTAAAGAGAGCGAGAGGGCAATACTTACTGGACTGCGCCGCTTTAGTTGCCCCCTCCCTTCTTTCCAGACATATATTTTACAGTGCAAGACCGAGTATGGGAGGGCGATGCAATTGAGATGCCTGCGGTCAGAAATCACACGAAATTCCCGCGTGACTATAACTATGTTTTTATGTTAATAAATTATATTTTTAAGGGTTTTAGAGTATTCTACCCCATCATTACTTATCAGCCCGCGCATTGTTTTTCAACCAGATGAGCGATGGTCGAAGAGTTGCCACCCCAGATTTTGAAAAAAACCTCACACTTTAAAGTTATCAATTACTTAAACGGTACAGAGTATATTACAGTAGAGCTTGAACGTCTTTGAACCATTTTCCATTAAAAGCGTACTAATCTTGGTATATGCTAGTTTTCTATGCTTTCACCATCATTTGCAAAAATTTATCCAAAATCGGATGACTATAGCATATAGCTCCCGTCGGACCGATCGGTTAACAAAATGAAAAATTTTTATGGTAACGATATACTAGATATAGTTTACCGGTTATATCAGTTGGAGTAAGTTGTTCAAGTGTATTAGAGATAGTTAGGCTTTGCCTTCTTTTTAATTACCACAACACAACTTTCTATGCTTTAAAAAAATAGTTGATTCTTCCCCATTCATTCTATTAAACCGTCGGTAAAAGTGAGGTTAAGGCAAAAAAAAACATTTCCTTGGTCTCTCCTATTTTCAATATACTGGGTGCGCTATTGAAACATTTTAATTCAGTACATTTTAAACTGGAATCGCTTTATAACGAAACAATGCCCCGAAAAGTAACACTGTCCATTAACTTAACTTTACATATTTCGAAAATAGCCTAGCAGCATCGTTTGAGAACTATTATTGTTTGATGTTGAATTTTTTGTGGGAAAAATGACGCCCATCAACACCTTAGACGTTCCAACCCAGCCAGTTAAAATTTCCAATCACATTCAAGTCTTTTTCGAATCCCCAATCTGAATAGGATTGGGCGGGGGCATGCGGTTGATTTGACAATTAAGATTAATGAAAAGGAATCGAAAAAAATGCATGATTGGTTAGAGCGATTACCGATTGCTGGGCCAGCCCATCTCTGCTGGAAGCATTTATATTGCAATTTTTAGTGTGACCGTCTATTTATAATACGTAAACATTGCATTTTATTAGTGTGAATGTATATTTGGATAAAAGTACTAAAGCCACAGAATTCCCTATAGACTGCCATCAATGTAATTTTGCAGAGACAATTCAGCAATCGCAAATCGAAATTATTTGCTGAATGTCAAAAATGTCGACATTTACTGATCACCCAGGTCTTCAGGAAAAATGGTCAAAATTAAAAACGAAATAATTTTCTTCTCCGATCGCATAAAAAACATTATATTATATACATGCTAAAAGCTGAGATTAAACGGGCAAAATATAGACATTTGAGCAAGACTGTCTTCGGGTTTCCATACAGAACACAGCAACAGTTTTCAGTTAATTAACTGGTAAAAAGGCTCGGTAATACAGTCTGCGGCCCATGTGAAATGTTTTTATGATCAATAAGAAAAAATAAATCACTTAAAAGTTTTTTCTTTTTGCTGAAAAAATGTCTTTTCAAAGTTCTCAACTAAGTAATTCCAAAGGCCGATTTCTCATCTTCTAGATAGTTGCTTTTATTTTAGATGAACGAATAAAACTAAGCAATGAATCAGTCTAAGATTATAAATTGTTCCTTAATCAAACTGTCATTGATGGTTAAGTCAATCTAAATATTTATAAACTTTGCTTGGTCTGTTTTGCCTGCCTGATCTACTTGGCATTTAATTATATAATTCTCTTTATACTTTCCCCTTTGTCTTGACCAAATTTTCTATTATCATGCGCTTTTAATTAAGCAATTAACGTGTAAGCAGTTAAGTGTCTTCCAATTGTTGTACTTTCAATTAACAACTCACAGTTTATGTCTCACTATGAACTCTCTACTCACCAATTCCCATCAATATATATCTTAATTGCAACTTGCATAATTATTGACACCTACTAAAAACAAATATTCCCCGTTAAACATGACATGGGAAATGCCCCCCCTACATATTGTATTTATATATCCAGAGTCCAACTTGGGAATGTATAAATATTGAATATTATATTGGGACTGGGGCATGGGCAAGTGCATTTTGATTTTCAATTTACTTTGACAGCTTTACGGATTGTCTATTTGCAAATATGTGAGAAAAAAGCGGGGCCAACGCCAACTGATGATGTATTTGCCAAGCTCTCTCGCAGAACAGCTGAGAGCTGGCTGAGCGGCGGCAGCGGCCCCCCATTTGCCGCTTAGCGTGTTCATGCAAATTTGACCTTGACACAATTTCGTTTCATAACAGAAAAGCAAACAAATGAGGCGGGGGCGGGTGGAGCTGGAGGAGAGCATGTGTGACGATGACAGCGACACACATTAAGGCGAAACGGGCGGGCGAGAGAGAGAGAGAGAGATGGAGCACAGATAGAGGCAGCGAACTCGTGTAATAACTCAGTCGCAGCCTCAAGTGCGGGCCAACTAAAAAAAGCGTCGCTGCCTTTTTTTTGCGGTTTATTTTAAAACTTGCACTGAGAGAAAATTAGGAGTATGTGTGTGTAGATGCATAGTAAATTAAAAGCGATTAAGTACTGACCAGAAATGGAACTTTAGAATTTTATTACAAAAGCAAGAAGTAGACAACAAGATCTATCCCTATGTTCAACAAATCGCTTTCGACACAAATTGTTTGAATACTTTCTAATCGAATGGTTAAATAAGCTAAATTTACTTATAGTTTAATGGTGTCAGAAAGTGGGTAACTAGTTAGGACTTTGGGAATAAATAGGTCGTCCAACAACAACAGAAATAACAAAGGCGACCCTTGCATCGTCTGCCTTACCGTTTGATTTTTATAGCACAAATATGTAGCTTGAGTTTTGTAAGTAATTTGTAAATTATAATGAAAAAACAACAAATAATTTTATTATTATAAACAAGGATCAATTATCACTTGACGTCACTGCCCATTTTGAGTCTTTGTTTTACACATCTTCGAGGATGTATTTTTTGTGCAGGTGTATGCAGTTTGTTTTTGTTATTGATTGCACATATATTAATTTTACTGCGGGGGTATAACATGCCTAAATAAAACGTTATAAGATCCGTCTCGCTTGTACTGGGCTTTCAATTGACGAAAATAATTTGTTATATTACACAGGGCAACAAAATTACCACTTTTGTGAGCTCTGGCCTTCTCAATGCAAAATTATATTATATTATTATTATAAAACTTATAAACCTACAAATTTGTGCTTAGTGTGATCCCCATAATTTTCCATAAGCTAAAAAAACTGCAAAATGGATTTTCCGCGATTTCTTGAAAGTTTTGGAATCAGGGCACAGAACAGGAACAGAATTTTGCATCGAGAAGGCCAGATCTCACAAAAGTGGTCATTTTGTTGGCCTGTGTTATTTTTTCTGAATATTTGAAATTTAGTTTAAAAAAAATTAAGTCTTCTTTGGGTTTTCCCATAAACCACTATAACTTCTCGATGTAAAATGGTTTATGCAGAATTAAGGCGTCTTAAATAGCCTTGAAATAAGTCCTGAACACTTCATACTTAAAGTTAATCGATTACGAGATATTTGTTTTGAACCTTTTTTTTTTAAAAAATTAAGAAAAAAACAACAAAATGAATTGTGGTTAGATTTTAATGAACGATAGCTTTTTCGACGTCTAGTCAATGTATTTTAACAGCAAATAAACAACAGACAAGTTATTTTTTTATTTAACGAATTATTGAGTTCAAAATTTTTAAAAAGGCTGCAAAAGTTATTATTTGCAGGCCTTTTTATCAGCTGTGATTCCGAACAAAACTTTTATAAAAGTTATGATATGGAACCATTGGCAAAAATAAATTCCATTCTAAAGACAAAAATGATTTAACACAAAAATCTAAAAATATATTTTTCAATAGGAATCAACCAAAAGAAATATATTATAAATAAGCCTAAAAATGGTTTCCTATACGAATTGGGACAAAAAACAAGGAAATATGAAGAGAGGAAATCGAAATAAGGAAACCAATGATAAGAATAGAAAAATTTAGGAAAAATAAAATCAGGAAATTAAATATATATGGAAAGCAAAAATTAGGAAATCGAAAATTGAAAAAAGAAAACAAAATTCGAAAATTTAAAACAAGATAAACAATAAATTAAATAATCATGTATAAAGAAATTCCAAATTTGATAATGCAAGTTTCGTCAAATTAGCGGAAAATTGAAAAAAATAAATAAAAATAATAATAAACGATATGCGTTATCAAGATGAATGGCAAAGAAGTAGATGGCTATCATATAGAAGGAAGATTTTCTAAATTTTATCAAACAAATTTTGTTTTCATTGCAATACATTCTTTTCAAAATATTCCTTATTTGGCCAGGCAAAACCATTTTTCGTATCTCCTTCATAATTAAACAATAAACCAATAAGACTATTATCAATCCTTTGATTTGATTTTGATTCATTTTTTTTTAGGTTTCTCTTCTGCACTAATTTGAATAATTTTTAGGTTCTGCTCGTCTTGTTCTTTTATTATTTGGGTTAATAATGTAAAATTCGCTGGATGGTTGCATCCTGCAAACGAATTGATTTTGTTGAGTCATCCCTCGACATTGTTAGTTTTTAGAATTTTTCGATTTCCTAATTTTGGTTTTCCATATTTTGTATTTCCTCATTATATTTTTTCCTAATTTTTTTTCTTATGCTTGGTTAACATTGGGTCATAAAATACAAATGCCAGAAAATTACAAATGTTTTGCATTGAAAATGAGAGGAATTTGACTCCTTATTTTTGGTTTCCTAGTTTTTGTTATCTTTATTTTTTTTTTTTAATTTTTTATATTTTTATTTCCCAATTTCTAAAATTTGTATTTTTTTTTAAATATTCCTAATTTACTACTACTTCTAATTCTTAGTTTTTATTTCCATTTAATTGCTTTCCGTTATTTTTAAAATTGTTTTCTTAATTCGTAAAAACTATTCCCTTTTGTTATTGTCTCTCAGTGTAGCAGGGTCGTCACACGTCGCCGGCATTTACACATGGCCAATGGCTTATGAAAAATACATTTTTTTTTTGTTTGTTTACTTAGAAGTCAAACTCTCAGTTTTGAGAGTTGCATGCACTAAACTTTTTTGGTTTTATTTATGCGAATGGGTAAGTCTATCAAGCCAACCAAATAAAATAAGCATAGGCAAGAAATAATAAAGCAGTGCAAGCTCATATTGCACATGAGTAGATCAGAACCTTGCGATCAATCATTTGAAAGCCGCAGAAACAATTTTTTTTTTCTTTCAATATTTCTGGTTGATCAAAGTTGGATTTGCCGACAACCGAATCATCTTAACTCAGCCGCAAAATGAGTTGAATTCCCGGTCCCGTGCCAAATTGGCTGGCCAAACTCTCAATGGACTCCTAATTAGTTGCTTCTACCAATTTTAATTTCTATAATTAATTTGCCAACACATTTCGCACATTAACGAACGGAGAGAGAGAGAGAGAAGTGGAATGGCGGCAGAGGCGGAGGAGACTGGCACGTGGAAGCGTTTTTCATAAATATGCATATGCCGCATGCCAGGCCGTGCAATCATAATAAAACTCTCAGGAGATCTTAATGGAAATATATTCAAATGACAATTGGCTATAAATACGAATGAGTTCGCGAGTTTCATTTCTCAAGAAGACACCTTTTTAGAAGGGATTTACATAGAATTAATCGATTACAAGTTTGACCCGCCTTTTTGTTGGCTTTTTAAAGTTTGTCCCAAATATCGAACAAAAATGATTTTGGCAAACTTTAATTGCATTCAATTTAGTTGCGGCTGTGTGTTTGATAACCTTGTGCACAATTCTCAAAAAGCAAAGTAAATGTTAAATGTTGGGCAATTTTTTTTTTTTTGTTATTAAGCACGCGATTTGTTGTTATTTTAATTTCAATGGGCGTTTACCGCTAGGAAATTCCTCATTTTAATTTCAACTTTGTCACTGAATGATTTTTGTATTTTAAACAAAATGTTCTGGGCCTCCCTTCACTTTGTCAATTTGCCACTCGAAATTTGACAGAGAAAAAATATATATCATAAACGCCCACTGATTCACATTTTGGGCAACAAGAATGGGGAAGCAGCTCAGAATCCAATTAAATTAAACAAAAAAAAAAAAAACTCTGTAAGAGATACACAAATAAACATTTTGAAGAGTTGCCTTTTTTGTGCAGCTTGTTGGCGATGTCTCAAATCGGAAATCTGAATCCGAATGCGTATTTTATGGCCTTTTCACTTTCGAAATCCAATTAAATGTGGCAGAGACAAAAGCAACAGCAGCGGCAGCAACACCAGCAGCAGGTAGCAGTAGGAGCAGTAGCAGCAAGTTTGTGTCTTAAGTCTTTTGTTTGAGACAAAATTATAACATTCTTTATGGTTTATTTTATTACGACTAGAATAGGAAATTATGTCTATTTAGGCTTGTTTTGTCATCAAAAACATGCTTCTAATTGATGAATTATTTAGTTTCCTTTAGAGTAAGGAAACTTAAACTAGGTCCAACCAAGTTTTATGGCTTGCCAAGTCATCTCTTTCCCGTAACTGAAAAAGGTAGCTACGATAACTGTTTTAGTTTTATTTTATAAATATTACTGTGGTTGGTTTAAAATAATTAAGATAATATTTAAAACGTTAATTTGTATTTTAAAATAATTAAAGCATAAGCTAATATGTACAACGGTAAATTTGTATTTAAGTATTTAAATATAATACGGTGTGTTGAACATATATAATTTAAGATTAAATACAGTTTGAGAAAAAAGAATTGTAAATACTGGTTTAAACAAGGTTTTATATTACTTAATATAAATATCATAAATCTTCAAGAAATAGTTTTAGACCCGATCGTTCCTATGCAGCTATATGCTATAGTTATCCGATTTCGATAAATTTTTCCAGAACTGTGTGGAAGTATATGAAACTAATATATACCAAGCTTGGTGATGCTTCGATGGAAAACAAGAAGTTTTTCACTAGAACAAGTTTTTGAACCGACCGTTTCTATGGCAACTATATGCTATAGTCATCAGATTTTGATAAATTTTTCCAGAATTGTGTAGAAGCATATAAAACTTATATGTCCACGAATGGTATACGATGGAAAATAAAAAAGTTCTCATTAGAACTAGTTTTGGACCGATCGTTCCTATGGCAGCTATATGATACAGTCAACCGATCCGGCCGATTCCGACAAATGTGCAGCGTATTGTATTTAAAGACTTTTTGCAAAGTTTGGTCAAGATAGCTTCAAAACTGAGGGAGGAGATAGCATAGAAACAGACGGGCGGACGGACAGACGGACAGACGGACAAACGGAAATGAACTCAGCTCGTCATGCTGATCAAGAATATATATACTTTATGTAGTCGGAAATGCTTCCTTCTATGCGTTACAAACATCGTGACAATTTTAATATACCCTCTGCAAGGGTATAAAAAGTGTGAAATGAATGCCATTTCATATACATTTTTTCTCTGTGCATGCAGTAAAAACCGGGTATTTTGTTTTATAAATTTTAAGCTTTATTGTGGAAAATGATTAGACATTTTATTATTAATCCACTACTTTTTCAAATCTTTCTGTAAATTTTCGGATACCATCTCAAAAAATCGATGCGTCTTTTGATGCGATCCACGAATCGATCCATTTTTTGCGTTTTTTATAAGAGTGGAAGTCCACGTCAGTTTAGGCATGAGTCATCGGACTACTACCTATTCCGAAGAAGTGATGTTTGGGCTATACAGCAGCTGCTGTAGATCTTTTCATTTCAGCGTTTCTAAGTATTTTTCAAGAAGATGTGGCCGAGAATTGTATTGTTAAAGAATAACTTTTTGTGTCTTTGCTCGTATTAGCGTAGCTTTTCGCGTAATGCTCGTCTCAAACGCATCAATTGAGTTCGATAAAATCATCGAGAAATGTCTCAATTTTGAATTTTTCAAACTTTTTCAAATAGAGACAACTAAAAAGTCGGTCAAGCCCGACTGTAATATACTCTGTACCTGTTTGTATGTAACTGATAACTTTAAAGTGTGACAACCTTTCGACTATCGTTCATCTGGTTGAAAAACAATGTACGGGCTCGATAAGTAATGATGGGTAGAATTACCCTAGTACTTAACTCGTAAAATTATAAAATTTGTATATAATTTCCTATTAACATAAACATATCTATATTGGGTCACGCGGGAATCTCGCGTGATTTCTGACCGCAGGCCATCTCCATTGCATCGATCCTCCCATACTCGGTCTTTGCCTACTTACACAAATATCTATTGAAAGAGGGGGGGGGGCAACTGAAAGCGGCGCAGTCCAGTAAGCTATTGCCCTCTCGCCTCTCTTCTCGTAAGTGGCTGCGGGTGTTGTTGTTGCCGTTGCATTAAATTTTCTTTTTACACATAGCGCCACTATTGTTCATCTGATCGGAAAACGATGTATGGGGCTTGATAAGAAATGATGAGTAGAATATATGTCTAAAAGGTTCGAACAACCTAACTCCAAAATTGTGGAAGATATTCAGTTTTTTTAATTTGCGGGGGAGGCAGGGGGCGTGGCAAAAATCAAAACTAAACTTGATCTGCCTGCAAGTAGAAGAAATATATGTTCCATACACTTCAAACCTCTATCTCTTACCATCTCTGAGACCTCTTCGTTCATACGGACAGACGGACAGACAGACAGACGGACAAGACAGACGGACAGACGGACATGGCTATATCGACTCGGCTGTTGATGCTGATCAAGAATATATATACTTTATGGGGTCGGAGATGCTTCCTTCTGGCTGTTACATACATTCCACAAACCCAATATTCTCTGTGTACCTTCGGTACAGAGTAATTAATTCCATAGAACCTGACGAAAAAATCATATTCAAGATAAGTTTCCCAGAGAAAGTGCGATAAC